>JADBJO010029094.1:15000-19414 GCA_016801955.1 Conus betulinus | reverse complement strand
AACTTTGAAGGATAACGGAGACCCAAGATACGCGAGTTGTTTACATGCGTTTGATACTCGCAAGGATAGATAAATATTTAAAAGCACAAAGTCTACTGGGATATGGCATGTCTGTTTATATGTAGACGCATGTCCTGCAGAAATGATGATCTAGAGGATTATGGGCAGGCAGTCGCAGCGGTCTAGTGTGACAGATTGTTATCTTATACGCCCAATAGGCTACATTATGGAAAATGTGATTTTTTTTAACATATTGAAAATGTAGAAAAGAAATAGACATAGAATAGAAATAGCAAAGGTTGTTAAAGATTATAGAAAAGTCGTAAAGATACTTTGCTACAACTAAACACACAAATGTTGTCCAGTTCCAAGACTGGACGAGAAAGGAAAGATCCGATGAGAGAGACAAGGACAAGACCAAAAGAACAAGACAATAAGTACTTTATGTACTGAGGATAATAGATAAGTAATGACCGCTTACTTTTTTTAACATCCCCGTCCTCGCCCACTGGAGTAGGGGACTAAACATGGCAGGTGATGAAAAAGTGAAAGTAATGTTTTTGTAAGGAAAGAAAGCAAACAAAGAGCAAAAAACAACCGGCCGAAAAGGGGTTGGGGGTTCATGCAAATAATGGAAATCATAAGTGAAAAACAAAACAAAAAAAGAGAAATACACATCAAGATTTTTATTTTTTTAATAAGATCACATAACATAAACAATACTAAACAAAGATATACTAAAAATCTAATCAAATAAAAATGAGAAATGACAATAATGAAGGGGGGGGGAAAGATGAGTAGAGAACAGGAGTGGGGGTGGGGCGATTGGCTGAGCTTAGGAAGAAATTATCTGAAAGACAGAAGAGGAGAGCGAACGAGTGAGGAATTCCAGTGACCGACCTCGAGAGGACGCGGCGGAGAAATGACGTGGAGACGAGAGGGGAGGCGGACTGGAGATAGAGGAGTCACTGGAGACCGGGAGTACTGAGATGCGGAAACGGGCGGAGCAGTAGGGCAGGGAGGATGACGGACCGACGGGGGTATGAGGCTCCGAGAGAGAGTAGCAGGAGCGAGACGAGGGAGAGGACGGAGAGAGTAGCATTTGTCGAGAGGATGGACGAGGGACGCGCCCCCCACCCCCCACCGAAGAGCTGGAGCGGAATGCGTGGGCCACCGGATGCAGGGGGTGAGTGATGAGATCTGAGAGAGATGAGAGAGCTTCGCAGCCGGCACGGATAACCGGGATACGGAAATTTAATCCAGATTAGGCCATTGCCCCTCAGGACTAGGGCAGTGCTCATAGATCCAAACATTTGTCCAATCTGGCATTTTCATATAAAAACAAGCATACATCCATAACACACTTAGCGAATGGTATTTATTCAGAAATGAGAAGTATGGGGATATAGAACATAGCTTTAAGGTCTTACTTATAAATTATAGATGAAAATTCTGTGTTTTTCTCAAATGTGCTGACCACGTCCGATTGGAGCATTCCATACGGATATTTTTTAAAAGACTTGGGTGTAGATCGTACTTCGATTCTTGGTTTTTTTTAGTATGTAGGTGTGCCCTGGATCTCAAGTATCGTACTAGCAGGACACATTCAAATAATGCCATCTCATTTTTATTACTGTTTTGAAAGAAAAAGAAATGTGAGACGTGGCATTAATATTAAGCGTTTCTCGTGTTTCCTATAACGATTATGATTGTTGTATTTCATTTGTTCTGTATACTGCAATTTCGGATCATGCCAAGATCACAAAACTAAAATTATTAGCAACCTTAAACGTTAAATGTCTGTCTAAATTTTGTTTAATAACAAATACGTGTTAACATCAAGGACGATGCAGGACAGGGTACTGTAAAGTACACAAGAATCTCTCACGGTTATTGATATGATCAAATTCCAATCTTATGACATTTGCAACAAATAATTTAAACTTTCCCTGAATAGCTTTTAGGAAACTCGCTATATTCCCTTCACGCCTTGATCATCCCATGCATACCAAAAGCCAAAAAATGCTACAGGGTTTCACAGCGAATATTTGAAAGCGCCCAGTTTTTTCTTATCGCGTCAGATACATAATTCAAAAAAAGCATTCTATAGGCCTTGTTGCGTTAGGTATACGTTCGTATCCATTCATCCGTCAATTATTTTAGCCAAAAACGTAACAATTGTATCACGCGGAGGTTTATGTCATAATAGGCGATTATCGGTTCGTTCCCTATACGCCAGTATTAGTGTGTCGCTTTCTACGCCTAAGCAACTATTTAAAACAGTAAATCTTAATAAATGTCAGAGAAGCATCCAGAGAAACGTGGAAACAAACGAGTAACAAGACAAAACACAACGCGGTTTCGACATCTTAGGTCTAGCCTCCGGTGACATAAAGACGGAACAAAATAATGAAATTGAAAAAAAAAAAAAAAAAAATGGCACTAGCTTTATCGCTTCAGATTCCTTACTGAGTCCAGCGCAAGGAAATTGGCGGTTGACTCAAAAAGCTCCTCTTTTTTGTTGATCTAAATTGAACTAACAAATACAGTTTACCATCAGGGGACAGTGCAGTAAGGTGTGATACGTACATCATAAATCTGTCACGTAAATGCTTATTGATATGATAATTCCAATCTTGTCATCGGCAACCGATTAGCTTTTGATCGCTTCAGTAATTATGAGCGTCAGCGACAATGGAAGGCCGTTGAATATCAAACCCTTTCTTTTTTTACACAGAAATATGTCATGGTATTGAGATGTGATAATTCAAATCTTGCCATCGACGCCATTACGAGAAGGATTGGCGAAGGATGAACTCAGGAAGCAATTTTGAAAGCGATCAAAGTAAGTGCATATTTTCGTTATTATTATTTTGTCCGTATTTAATTTCCCCCGGATGGATAAAAGACCCGAAGAGAAGCGTTCGAAACGCGTTGTCTCGTTATTTTTGTTTGTGTGTTGTCTTGTGACTCGTTTTTTGTCCACGTTTCTCTGGGACGGTTTCGATGACATTTATTTAAGATGTTGTCTAAGATTTCCGACTGCAGTCGTTTACTTTAGAAACTAGATATCTTTGACAGATGCAAAACATGTGTTACCTCTTTCGCCCATGTGAGACTATTGCTGCGTACCATTGTCGGAGTCCCATAGCTCTACTTGAACCATATTGAAACAATAGGGTTGAATTGTGAGTCTATATACGGTCGGAAAAAGAAAGGACGCGAAGAGGAAGAAGAGGGCGAGAGAGAGGGGCCGGAATTAAATAGCTCAGCTAGTATGAAGCGCGAACTAGTAAGCTTTGTGAACCTAAGAAGGATTAATGAGTTGCAAGGTTGCGGGTTCGAAATATCCGCTGGACGTTATCTGGTACAGGAGGATATTTTATTCCCCTCGCGGAGATCGGTTAACTTTGGTTCTGACATTTATTTCCCCTACGGTCCTTCGAATGAGTACTCATAAACCGAGGGATTCCGTTGTAGGTTCGTGCAACGCACGCATAACCATGCCTTGCAACACACGCAAAATACATCAATAATTTCGGTAAAGAAACGAGAAGGCCAGTTGGCTGGTGGGTATGGATGACACGTTACAATAGCATGCCACCTTACGGAGGCGATTTAATTTTGCGATTAAGCTCTTTAATGGAAGGATAAACAAAAACAAAAACTGTCTTACTCACAAAACTCCGCCTCCTTTTTGTTTGGCTATATGAAGATTAATCCTTGCCTGCTCTCTACAGGAGTTGTACCGCACAGGAATATTAGCCCTGCCAATACGCAGCGAGATTAGAGAGATGAGAGATGATTGTCGGCGTGCCGCAGGAGAGAAGAAGACGAGGAAGACGAGAGGTGAAGAGATTTGAGGAGCGGATAAGATTGCGGAAGACAGTTGAGCGAGCGGGATCTCGGAGAGACCGAGAGTAGAAGAGGAAATGTACAAGTTTAAACGAAGGGAAAAACCATCCACAGACTGGCCCCCCTTCAATATCATTAATCAACCCACCGCACCAAACAGCATCCATAGGGTTCGACCACCGACAACCCCCATGGACTCCTTGGATACGCCCTAAAACTTATTAGCAATGATCGATCACTCTCCGGACCCTAGTTTCCGGCCATCCGTGTCTGTTTGCTGCGATGTTCGCCAACCGTAGAGAACATCTCTACCAATCCCAGGAAGGCCTGGTTTTCACCCTATCATTTCAATGTCTCCTAGAGATCTCGTTGAATAGGATTGGGCGGAGGCGTTGAAGGGTTCAAGTCTAACCAATGAAATTATCATTTTGGGGAGGTTTTTTGGGTTGGTCACGCCACGGCGGTGACAGGGTCACGGACGTGGACGGCGGCGCACGAACGGATGCGTGCCGCATTTATCGTCGATCAGAATGCATGTGTGTAGAAACTAATACTTTCT
>JADBJO010029094.1:0-5000 GCA_016801955.1 Conus betulinus | reverse complement strand
TGAAAAATAAAACTATATGAAAGGAAAACTTTTTCGATGTATTCACAGTATGTACTTTGCAGTCATGACTAGAATTCGTTCTGGTTCAAAACTGGCAGACGATATAAATCGTACCCGAGGGGTAAAACAAGGCGACGTTGCTAGCACTGTGTTGTTTTATTCATAGATGAGTTAGCGTAAGACATGATCAGAAATAGGAAGCATGGTGCTAAATTTACAAATGATTACTTTGAATTATTTTATGTTACTTTTGGCAGATGATGTGGCTCTCTTCACTGAAACTATAGTTGGGTTACAGACACAATCAAACAGTCTACACAGAGCAGGATCAGGACTCTGAATAAAGTTGAATATGAGTAAAAGTAACATAGTTGTCTTAGTGAAGGTGGATACTTAGCAGCGAGAGAACATTGAACTCACTATGAAACCCCTATGCCCGTCGTTAATACTTATTAGTGTTTAGGGTTTTTCTTGTCCAACATGATCGAGGTCCACTAAATCGTGTCAAATCTTGCCAGCAGAGCCAAACACGCAGTGTTACGTATATCGCAAAGTTACTTAAATCAAACCGTGACTCTTTTGTTGTATATCTTAAAACCATATGACACACAAGTACAACAAACTGTTCAGTACGGGGATGAATTGTATGGCCTGAGTAGTGCTGCTCGTCATAGTGAAAAGACAAACCTGTTTCCTCTTTAAAACTTTCTTAGAGCTCAAACACAATCACCAAATGATCTGATATATGAAGAGACAAACAGATACCTGATTTACGTACATTCAGCAGTCAGGTGTGTAGGATTCTGCTTAAGGTTGACGAGAATGGATGAGACAAGATTACCGCGAAAAGTACATTGCACAATGATTGATTATGACAAAAACAAACTGGTTAGATGATATTCGTTGTAAATTGTATGCATGGCTAAACCCAGTTGTTGAGGGAGTGAATCATCTTTGCTACATTTAAGGAAAGGCTGGTTCTCTTTAGATGGCAAGAACGGGATCTTCATAGAAAGAACAGTGGAAGATTTCATTCGCACGAAACCTTCTGCTGCACAACAGCTGCTGATGAAATGCATTTAAAATCGAATCGAGACAGAGACCTAACAAGCACTACATCAAGATTTAGACTGGGCGTTTCAGAAACTGCTGTTGATAAGTTTCGGTAGAAACAGCACACGCTTGTTGATTTTGTTTGTCCGCTGTGAAAACACGCTGGAGAAGACGAGGTGCATTTTGCTTTGGGCTGTCCAGTAAAAAGAGAGTTAAGGGCAATGTATATGCATGTAATAAGAGAGTTAAGGGCAATGTATATGCATTTAAAATACAAGGAATATCAGAGTCTTTTCTGTCAAGGTTTACTTCTAGCATCGAACAATAAACAAACAGAAATCTATACATTTACCTATATAAAGCCTTTAAGTTACGATCTCTGCTTGTTTTCTCTCTTCTCATAAAAGAATGTTTATTTATTGTGCTTTTTCCCCCCCCTTTTTTCATGTCCCCCGCTCCCTTATTTCCCCTTCTCTGTGTCTCTCTGTCTATCTGTTTGTTTGCCTGTCTGTTTGTTTCTCTCTCTCTCCTCTCTCTCTCTCTCTCTCTCTCTCTCTCTCTCTCTCTCTCTCTGTGTCGTGTGTGTGTGTGTGTGTGGTGTGTGTGTGTGTGTTGTGTCGCGCGTGCTGTGCGTGCGCGCGTGCGCGCTCCAAATTCTGTGAGTACTGCGTCATATTCATTTTATTGTCTGTTTTTATACGTGCGGGTTTTTTTGTACGTTATAGTACATTTCCACTTGCTCCCCCAGCCCACCCCACTCCTCTTCTCCTCCTTCATTCTTTTTTGCTTCATTTCTCTTCTCTTTTCATGTGATGTTCCATTGTGATGCATGACTGCTTTGTCTGTTTGTTTATTTGCTTTCATACAATAGTTTCATTTCACTTCATGTTGTAGTTAGTCCCTACTAAGGGCGAGGAATGTAAGGTAAAAAAAAAAAAAAAAAAAAAAAAAAAAAAAAAAAGCGCGTCAGTGTTTCTGTATTATCCTCGTAAATAAAGAATTTAAAAAAAAATCTTTTATCTTCACTCTCTGCTCCCTGTTTTTTTTCTCTCTCTCTATCTCTCTCTCTCTCTCTCTCTCTCTCTCCGTCTCTCTCTCTCTTCCTCCTCTCTCTCTCTCGTCTTCTCTCTCTCTCTCTCTCTCTCTCTCTCTCTCTCTCTCTCTCTTGACCTTCACCCTCTCCTCCCCCTCCATCTCTCTCTCTCTCTCTCTCTGGCCCTCTCTCTCTTTCACACTCTCTCTCTCTCTCTCTTTTACTCTCTCTCCCTCTCCATCCTCTCCCCCCCCCCTCCCCCCCCCTTCCCTCTGTCTCTCATACTTGTTGTTTGTTTGTTTGTTGATTTCTGTCTGTTCTCCGGCTGATCGTCCAGGGTTTAGGAGCAATGTAATTATTGGGAGGCTGCAGGCGCAGCTGGTAGTGCCGGACAAGCAGACAAGCACTCCCCAACGGACCAGTCCAGGGAGGTGGTGGTAAGGTAGGAAGAGGGGCTGCAGCTGGTCAATCCATATCAGGAACACGGCCAGAAAAAAACCCCAAAAAAACCCCAAAACAACAACAACAAGCAAAGAAACAAAAACAAAAAACGTAGGTGTGTGTATGTGAAGGGGGACTGACTGTAAGAGGCGACAAAGAGAGGAAAGGGGGAGGGGGGGGGCGGATAGAATCATTTAGGTTGTCAGCAAAACGAAGAGTGGGTACAGAGAGAGAGAGAGAGAGAGAGAGATTAAAAAAAAGGTGTGGGGATGGGGGATGTGGTGGGGTGAGGGGACGGGGGGAGGGGGTGTGAGGGGGAGGGAGAGAAGCAGACAGAGGAAGTAGACGAGGAACAGCTACACACAAACATGCACGCACGCGCGCGCTAGCACACACACGCGTACGTACACACACACGCATCATTTTAAACTCTGACTCTCACAGAAAGCGTTCACCTCGGTCGTAATGAAGATGAGGCAAATTAAAAAAAAAAAAAATTATTTATTTTTTTTAAAGGAAAGAAGGTGAGACTGAAACTAGTATGTTTGTATCTTGTGTGGTCATATGAGTCCCCTTTCCTTGATGAATGTTGTTGATAGGTTTGCCATTCGATAAATGTTGCTGACATGTTGCCATTCGATAAATGTTGTTGATATGTTGCCATTCGATAAATGTTGTTGATATGTTGCCATTCGATAAATGTTGCCATTCGGTAAATGTTGTTGATATGTTTACCATTCGATAAATGCTGTTGAAATGTTGCTTTTTGCCGAGTTGTGTCGGTTTCCTTCAGACTGGTGAGAGAAACGCACGGAATTTGTCTGTCGCATTTGATTCGTTTTCCCGATATGAAAGTTGTGTCTCTTGGTTGTGCGATTGTGAGTGTTGATTTGATAACTATGCCCCCTTCATTCAGACTTACATCACTGATCTTGAAGTTAATTTGTATATACTCTCTCTCTCTCTCTCTCTCTCTCTCTCTCTCTCTCTCTCTCTCTCTCTATATATATATATATATATATAATATATATATATCTATATATATATATACTGAACTAATAAGTAGTGGGGGAAAACAAGTGCAGGTTAACAATTTTTCTACCATTACAGTAATAACTTGGCAAAAAATTTTGAAATTGAGAGGAAAAAAAAAAAAAATTGAAGATGAAGTAAATGGGAAAATGTATATCATAAATATGAAAAACCCTTCACTAGCTGCATGAGGAAACTATCGCAATCCTCTCGAAGGCAGATGTATTTGTATCGCCTGCTCCGAGGCCTTTTGTATCGCCTGCTCCGAGGCCTTTCGCCTGCTCCGAGGCACTTGTATCGCCTGCTCCGAGGCCTTTCGTCCGCTGGATCGGACTTATCAGGAATACACGGCTGATTGTGTCTGTGTTGTTGGCGTCAGATAGAGACACACCACAGTCCATAATTCTGTGGTGTTCCGACCGCAAGGGTTCGAAAAAGAATCCAACAGCACCCCTAAAGCAGCCAGCGAAAGGTAGTAGAATTAAACAAAAACGAAAGTGTGGAGAGGAAAAAAAGTTGTTGAAATCTAGAAACATTACGCAAACAGTATAAAATGTAAGGGACAATCTTTGAGCCTATGCTTGAGGATCCATTTAAGGACACAAGGGAGATCAAAAGATATGGAACAGTCTGAGTGGTCAGCTCTGCTGTTCACTAACCCAAACATTGTCAGCGGCTAAGAATTGTGCAGAACAACCTTTCCTTGGATCTCCTAAGAGATGCAATCACCCACTGATTGACCAAACAATATAATGCTGAACGATTAAAGTAGTGGGGGAAAACAAGTGCAGGTTAACAATTCTTCCATCATTACAGTAATGACTTGGCAAAGATTTGAAATTGAGAGGAAAAAAAATGAAGATGAAGTAAATGGGATATATATTTACTTATATATAGTTATACATACATACATGCATACATACAGAGAGAGAGAGAGAGAGAGAGAGAGAAATATAAAAAACAATGGATTGGCTGCAAAAAGTTGAACATGAACGTTTGCATTCAAGAAATAATCTGAAAATAAATAATAACCTGAAACAAATTTTTAGGAGGGGAAGAGCAAAGCAAGGAAAAGGAAAATCCAACACCGAGACAAAACATTCAATTAGAACAAAAACTTTGTGCCAGGGCAGGCTGTAGGCCAAAGACCTCTTTTTAAGATTGTAACATATTGAGATCTTAAGTCACTACAGTAGGTATTTATAACATATTTGAGATTTTGTCACTACAGTTGGTAAGCTCATTGGAGGCAGACTATACACTAGTGTAGCAGATGAGAGAGAGAAAGAATGCTGGACATATGGTGGAAAAGACACATCATTCATAAGATGGAGGAGGTTTATTAGCGGATAAATCTGTTAGACATGCGAATAAAATCACCAACTGTAATCAACATTGCAAGGTTTTCAGTGCAGGTTTTGTCTTGGTCACCACATAACAA
>JADBJO010029093.1:0-17500 GCA_016801955.1 Conus betulinus | reverse complement strand
TCTTCACTTAAATGAGTGTGTGTGTGTGTGGTGTGTGTGTGTGTGTGTGTGTATGTGTGTGTGTGTGTGTGTGTGTTGTGAGAGAGAGAGGAGAGGAGAGAGAGATTGAGAGAGGAGAGGAGAGAGAGAGGAGAGAGAGAGAGAGAGGGTACAAACCTGTGAGCTGAATACTCATAATGAGAAATAGAACGACGACGTTCCTTGCAGTGTTATGGTCTTTCATTCATTCTTGCGGGTATGGGTGCTCTGTTCCGAGACCATCTGTTCCGCGTGATGTTGATTTTTGCTTGCTCCATAAAACTTGCAACTTTTCTGTGAGCCAACTTTCTTTCCATATGGTGTTGACACATTCTCCAGTGGGTTGTGAGTTTCCTGGACAGTGCCTGAAACTCACGAGATAATGTCGATGCCTGTTCATTTGACATTAGGCCTCAAAAGCGTCGTGGGGCAAGGTCACTTGAACCTATTAAAATTTGAAATTAAGGTTGAACAGCATAATTGGTTAATAAATGAAAATAATTGGAAACTAAACATTGGAAGTCATAGAACTACATCTGTAGCATGTAAATGAAATCTAAGCAGGAATTTAATTGGGTGAAAAATGCTAAACACCTACTCTCTCATGGGCATGACCCACCATCATCCCGGTTTGTGATGTTTTGGTCGTCAAACGAAAACAAAAATAGTCTTCAAAAGCATGACAGTAATGTATTTAAATTATGATGTAAAACTGTTGCGGGAAAAAGGTGTATAAGTCATTGTCTATTGAAAGGTTTTCAATGAAATCCTTGTGATGTCCATAGTTATTTGTTGGAAAGCTTATGAAAAGTTATGTGCTGAAATTGGTGAGAAAGAGATGGGTTTTCATAATGTGTGATGGTAACTGACACAATTTTCGTGTCTCTTTGACAGGATTGAAGCGTAGATCCATGGCAGAACTGATTCCATTTCGGCCCACAAAAAGACGCCGCCTCAACGACGATGGTAAGAATTGGCCCATTGTTACAGCAGGCTTAATTAGCTGGACTGGAAATGAACATTGCGACAGCTTATCAATGATAACGCAGAGCGTCGAGTCTCTCTGGCACACTTAAGTGTCTTGCTTTTTGATGGTCTGTAATATGTTGACCACAACAAGGCATGTCATGGTAGATGCCAATTCCACAGTTTGGAGTATCTAAAAAAACAAGGTAAAAATGAATTGAGTTATTGTTATCATTCATTGACTAAATCTTGATGATAAATGATGCATGTTTATTAAGTCGCACACACAGTGATGCACACACACACAACACACACACACACACACACCACACACACACACACACATATGTACACACACACAACATGTACACACACACTAGTACACACATGTACACACGACAACAAGCACAACACACCACGCACACACAACATACACACACAAACACACACACACACACACTGTATGCACACACACAGACACACACACACCACACACACACACACACACTACGCACGCACGCACAAACACACTCACTAGCACAGACACACGCACACACTAACACACACACACACACACACACACACACGCACACACACAAACACACACACACACACACTCACACACAACTCACGCATTTATACACTCTAGGACAAACACACTCACACAGACACACACACAATTTAACACACTTGCACTCACAACACACACACACACCACACAATCACACACCCCCACCCCCCCACACACATTTACACACACACACACATTTACACACACATATTTAAACACACACACACACACACACACACAAAACACAAACACAGAGACTGATCAGCAGCGTATTCTTTGTTACCAACCTCAAAGTTGTAGCCTTGGTCCTTACTCTACTCCCTCCAATCCCCTCTCCCACAAGTGAAGTCTGAGGCAGTTGATGACTGTTCTGTTCCTTGTCATGAAGACATCAAGTATTGAGGGCCAGTCTTGACTGCTTTCAGGTGTGCCCGACTCCGAAAATTGTTTTCGATGAGAGGCATGTGCAGAAGCATTGGCTGATGTGAAGACGCAGGTATGCACTGAGGGTTTAAGAGTCTGTTAACATAAGTTCAGTCTTGGAGGTGTAATCCTTTCTTCCCAACTGTTTGTGACCTTATAGCCTTACTGTATGCTGTTGCATGATATTCGGACGAGTGAATGTTTGGATTCTTTTCTTTTTTTTTTTTTTTTTTTTGAGAAAAAATCTGTTTTATTGCTGCCTGGAGTGTCTTGAACTGTCTGGCGCTTATCTTTTGCTGTATGAAAAATAGGTCTTCTAGATGACTGTGTGTGTGTGTGTGTTCCTGTGTGTGTCTCTGTGTGAATTGACCATATTGTTGTACTGATGTGCAGACAGGAGATATATGTTGCCCAAAGTGATTTTGCCATATAAAGACTGTCTCACAATACAATGTCCTCCCTCCCTCCTCCCTCCACCCACCTCTCTGTTCAGAATGTGACGGGGAAAAAAGAATCATCTGGTCATTGAAAACTGTCAGTTTTGAAACAAGAGGTATAATACATACAGTTTAATGTAGATTTTTTCACCCCAAGCTGCAAATAGAATGGGACAGATCTGTACCTAAACACTACCAAGAAGACTGAGAATGCTCAGCATGCGACATGGTCCTGGATGAAAACTCCTTTTCTGGTCAACTGCTTCAGGTACTAGCTACTAACAGTGAAATCAACAGAACGGCTATCAATGTGTATACCAGATGCAAACTTGTATATACTATACCCAAGTGAAATTGCCTGGCAATGATGATCTACAACACCATATTGTAAAAATATGTTCATATTAGCACAAACACGGAAAATACAATACTGACTGCTTATTTACTCCTGATAGATAATGGTCTAAACATTGATTATGATCTGTCAAAATGTTTCCACGCCATATTGTGTCTATAGACTAGTAAAGGAAACATAGACACAAATATTCTGTGCGTTTCCTACTGCTGCTGTGCAAGTTTTGTAGCTGTTCATTTGACATTAGCCTCAAAGCGTCGTTGGGCAAGGTCAACTTGACTTATTGAAATTTGAATTAAGGTTGAACAGCAATGATTTGGTTATTAAATGAAAATGATTGGAAACTAAACATTGGAAGTCATAGAAACTACATCTGTAGCATGTAAATGAAATCTAAGCAGGAATTCTAATTGGATGAAAAATGCTAAAACACCTATTTCTCTCATCGGGATGACCCCACCCTCATCCCAGTTTTGTGATATTTTTGTCACCAAACGAAAACAAAATAGTCTTCAAAAGCTGACAGTAATCTATTTAAATCATGATGTGTAAAACTGTTGCGGGAAAAGGTGTATAAAGTCATTGTCTATGAAAGGTTTTCAATGAAATCCTTGTGATGTCTATAGTTACTTGTGGAAAGCTTATGAAAAGGTTATGTGCTGAAGTCGGTGAGAGGGAGATGGATTTTCATAATGTGTGATGGTAACTGACAGTTTGTTTTCTGTGTCTCTTTGACAGGAAGGAAGCGTAGAGCATCGGCAGAACTAACTCCAGTTCGGCCCCTTAAAAGACGCCGCCTCAACGATGGTAAGAATTGGCCATTGTTACAGCAGGCTTAATTAGCTGGACTGGAAATGAACATTGCGACCGCAGCTTTTCAATGATAACGCAGAGCGTCGAGTCTCTCCGGCACACTTAATTGTCTTGCTTTTTGATATGTCTGTAATATGTTTGACCACAACAAGGCATGTCATGGCAGATACCAGTTCCACAGTTTGGAGTACCTAAAAAAAAAAAGGTAAAATGAATTGAGTTATTGTTACCATTCATTGACTAAATCTTGATGATAAATGATACATTTTATTAGTCGCACACACAGTGATGGTCACACACACACACACACACACACACACGTACACACGTACACAAGTACATACACATGTACACACACACACTTGCACACACACATGAGCACACACACATACTGTACGCACACGGACATGAACACACACACACATACATACATACACACACTCAATCACTTGCTAACACAGACACAAGCATGCACTCACACTCTCTCTCTCTCTCTCTCTCCCACACACACACACACACCACACACACATTCTCACTCTCACACTGACACACACATATGTTTTATACACACTCACATACACATACACACACATTCATATACACTCGCACACTCAAACACACACACGAACACACTCTCACACACTCGCGCTTGCTCACACACAGATATGACACACACACACAAATACACACACAAATTTACAGACACGTACACACACACACACACACACACACACACACACACACCGTTTACACACACACACACACACACACACATTTACACACACACACACACACACGTTTACACACACACACACACACACACACACACACACAGAGACTGATCAACAGCAGCATTCTTTGTTACCAACCTCAAAGTTGTAGCCTTGGTCCTACTTACTCTGCTCCCTCCAATCCCCTCCCACAAGTCAAGTCTGAGGCAGTCGATGACTGTTCTGTTTCTTGTCATGAAGACATAAAGTATTGAGGGCCAAACTTGACTGCTTTCAGATGTGCCCGACTCCGAAAGTTGTCGTCCAGTTGATGCATGTGCAGAAGCATTGGCTGACTTGAAGACGCGAGGTATGCACTGAGGGTTGTTTTTTTTGAGAAAAAATCTGTTTTATTGCTGCCTGGAGTGTCTTCAGCTGTCTGGCGCTTATCTTTTGCTGTATGAAAAATAGGTCTTGTAGATTACTGTGTGTGTGTGTTCCTGTGTGTGTGTCTCTGTGTGAATTGACCATATTGTTTGTACTGATGTGCAGACAGGAGATATATGTTGCCCAAAGTGATTTTGCCATATAAAGACCGTCTCACAATACAATGTTCTCCCTCCCCCTCCTCCCTCCACCCACCTCTCTGTTCAGAATGTGACGGGGAAAAAATAATCATCTGGTCATTGAAAACTGTCAATTTTGAAACAAGAGGTATAATTATACAGTTTAAATGTAGATTTTTTCACCCCAAGCTGCAAGTAGAATGAGACAGATCTGTACCTAAACACCACCAAGAAGACTGAAAATGCTCAGCATTCGACATGGTCCTGGATGAAACTCCTTTTCTGGTCAACTGCTTCAGGTACTAGCTACTAACAGTGAAATCAACAGAATGCCTATCAATGTGTATACCAGACGCAAGCTTGTATATACTGCACCCAAGTGAAATGCCTGGCAATGATGATCTACAACACCATATTGTAAACTATATTCATATTAGCACAAACACGGAAATACAATACTGACTGCTTATTTACTCCTGATAGATAATGGTCTAAACATTGATTATGATCTGTCAAAAATGTTGCCCCCATGTTTGTGTCTATAGACCATTAAGGTTTCTTGAGATAATTAAAGTCTTACAGTTACACAGACAGACAGACAGACAGACAGACACACACACACACACACACACACACACACGCACACACACACACACAGACGATCATACACACACGGACACAGACGCTCCACACACACACACACACACACACACACACACACACACACACACACACACACACACACACACACACACACAGACAGACAGACAGACGGACAGACACACACACGAAACAGACACTCAAACTCACGCACACACACACACACACACACACACACACACACGCACACACACACACACACACACGAAACAGACACTCAAACTCACACACACACACACACACACACACACACGCACACACATACACACACACACACACGCTCTCACTAACACAGACATGCGCGCGCGCAGCACACACACACGCGCACACACACACACGCGCGCGCGCCTCTGCGCGCGGACTCACATGCATGCGCACATGCACACACACACACATACACACACATACACACACACCATCATGAACATCATCGTCATCATCATCATCATCATCATCATCATCCCCATCATCATCATCATCCCCACCACCACCACCACCGACAGTGAGAATGGAGTACATAAGACAAATATTTTTAAATCACTGCTTAATTCATTTAGTAAAGGGAACATAGGCACAAATATTCTGTGTGTTTTCCTACTGCTGCTGTGCAAGTTTTAGCTGTTTTCTTTTGACATTAGGCCTCAAAAGCGTCGTTGGGCAAGGTCACTTGACCTATTAAAATTTGAAATTAAGGTTGAACAGCAATAATTTGGTTAATAAATGAAAATAATTGGAAACTAAACATTGGAAGTCATAGAAACTACATCTGTAGCATGTAAATGAAATCTAAGCAGGAATTCTAATTGGGATGAAAAATGCTAAACACCTACTCGTCTCATTGGGCATGACCCCACCTCATCCTGGTTTGTGATGTTTTGGTCGTCAAACGAAAACAAAATAGTCTTCAAAAGCATGACAGTAATGTATTTAAATTATGATGTAAAACTGTTGCGGGAAAAGTGTATAAAGTCATTGTCTATGAAAGGTTTTCAATGAAATCCTTGTGATGTCCATAGTTATTTGTGGAAAGCTTATGAAAAGGTTATGTGCTGAAATTTGTGAGAAAGAGAGGGGTTTTCATAATGTGTGATGGTAAACTGACAATTTTTCTGTGTCTCTTTGACAGGATTGAAGCGTAGAGCATCGGCAGAACTTACTCCAATTCGGCCCCTTAAAAGACGCCGCCTCAACGACGATGGTAAGAATTGGCCATTGTTACAGCAGGCTTAATTAGCTGGACTGGAAATGAACATTGCGACAGCTTATCAGTGATAACGCACAGCGTCGAGTTTCTCTGGCACACTTATGTGTCTTGCTTTTTGATAGGTCTGTAATAAGTTGACCACAACAAGGCATGTCATGGTAGATGTCAATTCCACAGTTTGGAGTATCTAAAAAAAAGGTAAAAATGAATTGAGTTATTGTTATCATTCATTGACTAAATCTTGATGATAAATGATGCATTTAATAAGTTGCACACACAGTGATGCACACACACACACACACACACGCACACACACACACACACACGTACACATGTACACATGTACATACACACACACAGATGTACACACATGTGTGCGCGCACGCATGCACATACACACACACACACACACACACACACACACACACACACACAGAGACACACACTGTATGCACATGCACATGAACACACACGCTCGCTCACTCACTCAGTCACTCACTCACTAACACAGACACAAGCATGCACGCACACAAGCATGCATGCACACACTCACACTCACAGGCGCGCACCTGTAACGCCTTTATTTTATTGGAGTGAAAAATCTCTTTTCCATGACAATCGACAGCAGTATATTAAGTCTGAATGTAAGTATGGTGAATGTATGTTTTTGACATCGGACCTGGGAACTTGTAGTGACTTCTGCTTGGTGACTAATTTTGGGACTCTTGAATCTTTAATTTGATGGACTGCGATAATTTCTGTTGTACTTTATCTGCTTTTTTATTGCATTTTTCTGGTTTGAAGATTGTTGTAATTGTCTGTTATTCTGTTGGTACATTAATATATATATTTTTTTTCTCCTACCTGAGTGAGTGTGTGTATGAATGTTAGAGATTATTTGAGAATCTTTTTCATTTTTTTCATTGAACTCAATTGCTGTTGCAGTATAGAAGATACAGCGTGTGCAACGTGTATCTAGGATGCTGAAGGCGGTGTTCACATACCCGAACAATTTGTGTCCTTTCTTTTTTTTTTGCTCTGAGCTTTTTTTTCTTATAACTTATATATATATTGCATTACTCCGTTATAAATACATTCTAAAATTGAGAAACTTTTCTATACTTATTGAAGTTATTCCCATACGATTTGGATCATGTCCTTAATATTAGATACATGGCCAATAAAACAAGGACTTCGAATAGGCTTTTTGAACATTAACAATGCAAGAAACAAGAAAGACGATATTGCAACTATTCTTCACAATAATGGTAACAATTTTCATTTATTTTTGTTTCGCAGAATCCTGTTTGTCCTTACAAATAACTGATGCTGATATGAACATGCCAGGATACTGGATAATTCGACTAGATCCACATAAACCCAAAACCACAGGCATACTGTTGTATCTTGCATCTTTGTTAAACCACAAAAAAACTGAATAATCTGGAAAATTATGACATTAAATCTGTATGGATTGAAATCGGCATGAAAAACAGTAAACCACAAGTCATAGGATTTTTATACAGAAATCCATCAGAAACTACAGTCTGGCGAGAGATAAATTTAGTGTCCTTAAGGATGAAGTAACAATGCTACGTTTTGAAACTATCATTTTGGGAGATTTAATATAGATTTAATGAAACCCAAACCCAAATGGCATCAAAACTACACTTTACACGGCCTTGAACAACTTATTGACGAACCAAACCCGTGTAACTGAACATTCAAATACCTTAATTGATCACATTTACACAAACACAAAACAACCTATTATTGAAGTATGTGCTCCACCATGAGGATGTTGTGACCAGAATCCCGTCTGTCTGTCTTGGTACAAAAACCCTTGTTAAAATTCCAAAGGTAGGGCATAAGATTATATATTACAGAAGCTTTAGAAACTTTAAAGAAGAAGATTTCCTTTCAGACCTTGCCATGGCACAGATGGATTATATATATCAAATAAGAGATCCTGATGAAGCAGCTGAATATTGGATCAATACACTTATTTTTGTATATAAAAAAGCATGCTCCGTTCATAAAGAAAAGAGTTAAACAAGAAACAAAACCACTGTGGATAACAAAAGAAATTGATATAGAAATTAATAAAAGAAATTATTTAAGTAATTTTGGAACGAATGAAGAAATTTTTGAAACAAAGATAGAAGGTAAACTCGGTGAAATGAAATCTAAACGCAATTACTTCCAAAAGATGTTAATTTCTACAAAGGATTCACGTCAGATCTGGAAAGCTATCAACATGTTGAATAATAAACAGATATCAAGAAGTCAGCAAATTCTTACAGACGTATCTTCAAATCAGTTAAACAACCATTTTGCAAACATCAAAGATAAAATCATATTCCATGACAGGTCCAGTGAAAATGATCTCAGCCACTTAACACATACCTTGATTCAAAAAATATTTACTTTCCTTTTACTCTCCAACCAGTGACGGTTATGGATGTCAGTAAAAGTTTCTCGTATTTAAAAACAATCTGGTGCACGTGATTTAGACGGTTTAGATGTAAAAATACTTAAAGTTTCATGCCCAGTGATCTCTGACACGCTAACTTATTTATACAATTTGTGCATAGAGAAACAAACTTTTCCTTTAAAATTTAAGGAAAGCTTAAGTTATTCCCTCTCCATAAGTCTGGTGATACATCAAATCCATCAATTTATCGACCTGTTTCTATTTTATCTGCTTTATCTAAGCCTATTGAAAAGCACCTGCAAAAGTCCCTCTATTCTTACCTTACTAAAAATAATTTACTCAATGAAGAAGAATCTGGTTTCCGTGAAAATCATTCCTGTCATACAGCCCTCATACAGCTTGTTGACAGCCTTCTATGCAATATAAATGAAAACAAATTTACTGGTATTCTTTTCATAGACTTTGAGAAGGCGTTTGATGTTATAAATCATCCTCTCCTATTGCGCAAATTAGAACTGTATAAATTAAACTCCAGACTTCATCAATCTCATGTCTTCTTTTCTATGTAATAGGAAACAAGCAGTAACAGTCAGCAACAAAATGTCAAACCTTTTGCCTGTCAAATACGGAGTACCACAAGGCTCGGTATTAGGTCCTATTCTGTTTTCTATCTATATCAATGATTTACCTTTTTATGTTAAATGTAAATGCGAAATGTTTGCCGACGATACATCTCTCCATTCCAGTGATTCAGACACCCATAGACTAGCAAATAAACTGCAAGATAATAGTCATAGACTTATTGAATGGACCCAACTGAATCATATGTCCTTAAAATGCAAACAAGACCAAATGTATGTATGTATGTGCTTGACAAAACGGCAAAGAATGAAGTAAAAATTTCAGCCATTGTTTATATCATCTGACAAACAAATTGAAGAAGTAGATTCACATAAAATGCTAGGAGTAATCATTGATAAGGATCTATCGTGGACCGACCATACGAAGTCACTGGGAAAACGTCTTTCAAAAAAATTACTTCAGCTAGCCAAGATTAAGAATTTCCTTGATACCCATTCTCGTAAGCTTTTCTTCTGTGCTCATATTTTATCAATAATTGATTATGCTTCGACATTATGGGACAACTGCAGTGAAACCAACTTAAAAATGATTCATCAAATGTACAAAAGAACACTAAAATTAGTATTGTTAAATCAAGCACTCTGCACAGAAGATTATAAAAAACTTAATATATTAACTTTCCACAACAGACTTTTGTTCAATAAGGCAGTATGTATGCATAAGTTTATATACAGCAATGGTCCTAAAAAGATAAGCGACTCGTTCAAAACTAACATCCATAGACACCATCATTTTTTATCTTTTCCTAGACCAAGAAATAATCTTTACAAATCTAGTTTTTATATATTCTGGTGGAAAAGTATGGAACAAGCTACCAACACGCTTTAAAAGTATAAACAATAAAATCCAGTTTAAAAATAATTGAAAAGGTATCTCATGAACGGTTCATAACTTATATTTTCTCAACCCATTGATGTAGCTGCATTGGAAACATGTGAGTCACAGCTGATGTAGAACATGCCGAGTCACGGCTAATGTAGCTTCATTGCGGAAAAACAAGTGGAAGAAATAGAAATGATGAGAGACATGCAAAACATAGTTACGGCTAATGTAGTCTCATTGCTATGAAAACGTCCAAAGTTATGGTTGATGTAGCTGCATTGAGGGCAATAGTCCTAGTCATGGCTGATATTATGGCCACATCGCAGCGAAACATGCACCGTCACAGCTGAAGAGCTGCATTGTAACAGAAACAAGTCAACGAACAAAAACAAGACGGACCTCAAATAGCTACTCCTGGTAATCTTTAGTGTCAGTCTTTAGTGATACAATGACTGATGATGAACATGGTAGAAGATAACCAAAATCAAAAGCAAAATTCTGCCATGACAGTTGTAAAGGGCACTGAAAATGGTCTGTCATGTTAAAAGGTGAAGAATTTTTTAAATTTTTATTTTATTTTATTTTTTATTAAGGTTGAGCAGCAAGACACGCGCGCACCAAATATTGCCCTCAATCCCCCCTTGTCTAGAGTTCAGTGTAAACATCACTGTCCTAGATACTTATTTATTTTGTGCATTCAGTCTTTACCTTGTATTTTGTCGCATGCTACAATCGAGGCTCCTCTGAGTGATTTGTAGAACTTGAATTGCCCTGGTTGAAAGATGCACGCCATCACTCAGGAATAAGTGTCTTTTGGATCGTCTAGGAGAAAAGTGCTCGTGGTGGTTCCATGTTGAGATGTATGGAATTCCTTCAAATGCCGCGTGTTGCCGTTGGAGTACTTGTTGCGCCCATGTGTGTATTCTGTTTTTTCTTGTTTTTGATAAGAACCACCATTTCCTGGATCGTTCAGCCTTGAATCTTGGCAACAACTGACCAACCATGACATGTTCCACTCCTAATCTGCCTTTCAGTAAAGAGGCCAAGGCCAACATATCCATAGCTAAATCCTTGTGCGATGTTCCAATCCTGAAATCGTTGCCTCCTATCTGAAGAAAAATGATGTTAGGTTGGCGTTTAAAGACTATTCATTATGCCTGGGAGTGTTTTGTTATCGCGCAGAAGACCGTGTACCGTGAGTCCAGCTCTGCCTACCATCTCCACAGAACAAGTGTCTTTGCAACTTGATATTTGCGTTCAAACGCATATCATCTGCATCAGCTCAGCAAAACGTTTGATGATGGAATGACCTAATAACAAGACATGAGGCATGTTAGGCAGCACATAGGCCCCGATGGATGCGGATTTTACCTTGCAATTTTTTCGATTTTTTTTGGTGGAGCAAAGAGTGTGTCTTCACTGCTAGCATGTTACTCGAAAAAGGAGTGCTTTTACACATGCCTGACATACGTCGAAAGGGAAATGCTTTTGCGCATGCCTGACATGGGTTAAGACTTTTGTGTTACCGGAATAATCGCACTCCGTCACAATTTCCCTTATGTCCCCATAAGAACTTATGTATGTCTAGCTATGTACATGCTCGTGCATGAGCGTGTGTGCCCTCAAAGGAAAGGGTATGTCAGTGTCGACAGTATTCTTGGAATATACACACCGTGCACAATTTATGAAGACAATGTACATATTGTACATAACCAATCTCTCTCTCTCTCTCTCTCTCTCTCTCTCTCGTTACTTTCTGGATTTTTCCGCTTCTCATTTGTACCACTCTCTACCTCCCCCCTTCATCCCCATCCATTTCTTCTCTGGTTTCTATTTTCATTGTTTTTTGATCTTCATAAATTTCTGTGATTTTCCGTCGTTTCATCTATATATTTTTGTGTGGATGGCTTGATGTAAAAAAGCAGATTTATTGCTTATTCAATGTTCCATCTGAAATAAAATTTTGACTTGACACACACACACTCACACACATACACTCACACACACATATATTTATACACACTCACTCTCACCACACACACTCGCACTTGCCACAAACGCACATATTGACTCGCACACCACACACAGACACATATTTACACACACACACACACACCACACACCCATTTACACACACACACACACACACACACACACAGACTGATCAGCAGCATTCTTTATTACCAACCTCGAAGTTGTAGCCTTGGTCCTACTTACTTTACTCCCTCTAATCCCGTCTCCCACAAGTCGAAGTCTGAGACAATCGATGACTATTTTGTTTCTTGTCATGAAGACATCAAGTATTGAGGGCCAGTCTTGACTGCTTTCAGGTGTGCCTGATTTTTTTACCGAAAAGTTGTCCAGTTGAGGCATGTGCAGAAGCATTGGCTGACTTGAAGACGCAAGGTATGCGCGGAGGGTTAAGAGTTGTTAACATAACATAAGGTTCGTCTGGAGGCGTAATCCTTTTACCCACCCAACTGTTTGTGATCTTATAGCCTTACTGCATGCTGTGCCATGATATTTGGACGGAGTGAATGTTTTTGGATTCTTTTTCTTTTTTGTTCTTTGAGAAAAAAATCTGTTTTATTTGCTGCCGGGAGTGTCTTCAACTGTCTGGTGCTTAAGCTTTTGCTGCATGAAAAATAGGTCTCAGATGACTGTGTGTGTGGTGTTCCTGTGTGTGTCTCTGTGTGTCTGTGTGAATTGACCATATGTTGTAACTGATGTTGCAGACAGGAAATATATGTTGCCCAAAGTGATTTTGCCATATAAAGACTGTCTCACAATACAATGTTCTCCCTCCCCTCCTCCCTCCACCCACCTCTCTGTTCAGAATGTGAAGGAAAAAAAATAATCATCTGGTCATTGAAAAAACTGTCAATTTTGAAACAAGAGGTATAATTATACAGTTTAATGTAGATGTTTCACCCCAAGCTGCAGATAGAATGGGACAGATCTATACATAAACACTACCAACCAAGAAGAATGAAAATGCTCAGCATGCGACACGGTCCTGGATGAAACTCCTTTTCTGGTCAACTGCTTCAGGTACTAGCTACTAACAGTGAAATCGACAGAACAGCTATCAATGTGTAATACCAGACGCAAAACTGTATATACTATACCCAAGTGAAATGCCTGGCAATGATGATCTACAACACCATTATTGTAAAGTAAATTCATATTAGCACAAACACTTGAAATACCTACTGACTGCTTATTTACTCCTGATAGAGATGATGGTCGAAAACATTGATTATGATCCGTTAAAATGTTGCTAAAAAGTACCATATTGTTGTCTATAGACCATTAAGGTTTCTTGAGATAATTAATGTCTTACAGTTACACACACACACTAACATACTGAGAGGGTTAAACACTTGAGTATGTCACTTGCTAAAATTCTCTGTTGAAATAACAAACTGAAATGGAATTATATATGATTATCTCTGAAAGAATACAAGAAAGACACCAGTTTTGTTTGCTTAGTATTAAACAAAAATCATTCTTGAAATACTTAGCAATCAAAACTGGTGTCCAGATGTAAAAACATTGAAACACCTAGCAGTGTATTAGTTTGTTCCAATTATATGCTCGAGAGTACTTTTCTTTAATGTGCTGGTTTTATGTGCCCAACATTTGAGACCAAAATTAGAAAGTGTTTACAGCACAGTCTTTTTGAAGTTATGGCTTGCAGTCCCAGTGCATGCAATCTAACTATTGAAACATACGAAAAAAAATCTGTGGTTGCCCTTAAACAGGCATAAACAAGGGGACAAATCATAGGTGAAATATCTAAGTTATTTTCAATATATCGTTTTTTTGTTTTTAAGTTTTTTTCGTTTGTTTTAAACAGTTTGGAAATGTGTACACAGATTAGAAGTCATCATTGAAAAGGGCTTTAAGGTTGTGTAAAGAAAGAAAATTACATCTCATGCCTTTACCTAACACATATACATAAACATGTATTCTTAACAACACACACAGACGCATACTACATTCGTCAGTGTCAGGAGCACCCGGTCATTTGACATGAAAATTAGGTGGGATTACGAGTATATCTGTTTCTCCTGAGGAAGGCACAGCCTTATCAACATGTCCTTTTACTGGCTTTGACAATTCTGTTTATGATTGTATTGGGGTGGGGGGTGTTTATTGACTGGCAATCGTTTTTCTGTCTCTTTGTTTTGTTAAAGCAGAGGAGAGAGGGGGTGAAAAGGGGTGGATGTGTGGAGGGGGTTGTTTTAAGAATAGAAATTTTATAAACAAGGAATTTCTTGAAAGACTCATTTGAAATCCTGTTAGGTGCATTGATATAGTTTGTGGTGTGCAAATTTAAGTTCTTCAATGGAAAGTGCAAACCTTAGTTTTTTTTTTTGTTTTCTTTTTATCTGTTAAGAGTCCGAGCCATTAAATTCACGATTGAAACCAAAAGTTCTTGGATGAGGAAAAAAGCTGTGCCAGTTGCTCTCTGAAATGAGGGGCTCGGTCCAGTACAGGAGGATGGCATTCTTTGTCGCTGTGCAAGTGGTTAACATTACTGATTCTGAGCGAAAGGTCTTTTGGTTAATTCTTATCACAGCTGTTCATTTTCAAGAGTTTTTTGCATCCCGATGTACCTCGGCCCTGAGTTGAAGTTGCTCTGGGTCGCTGGGGAGCATGAGGGGTGAATGTGATCGGAAGTGGTCGTCAGCCGGTAACGTGCTTGAATTTTCCAGACCCCACGTGCTTCTGGGAGGGGTCTGGGATGCCAACGACGAAATGGTATAAGAACATTACAGCAGAGAGGACAGCTCGGGTGTTGCGGTCTCCCAAGCAAAAACGTGGAACTCAGTGCGCCATTGGTATCATTCTCTATGAATTGGATAGGTCGTCTCGTATTCCATGCCTCGTTCAATGCCTTGCTGTCGTGGTGACCTTGGTAGTTGATTTTCTCTCCACTGGTGCACCCTTGAGACGTGTAAATGTAGGGGTTGCTGACAATTGGCAAGTGAAGGGATTGTGAAGGACACGTACGGCAACCCATGGGATTGGGAACCGAACTGCTGGAATTCCTGTCTGGGTTCAAAACCTTGATGTCATCAGTTTTGGGTGTAGTAGTGGTTCGTCAGTGATAGCTCGAAAGAGGCCACGACGCAACCACGTGTATTTTGCAGTAGTGCAGTGGGTTTTTTATGGGTGGTGGACATGGCAGTTTGTCAGACTGCTCCCTGTGGACTGCCCGTGAAGAGCCCGTGTGAGAAAGCCAGGCTGTGATTGTAGACCGGGAAGCGAAGAGCAAACATGGGCATGAGGTACAGTCAGATGGAAATGAAAAATTAAACCGCCAACAAAACCAATAAAAAACAAAAAAACAACATCCATTTCAAAACGAGATGACTGAGGGAGAAATATGAGCCAAAGTCTGAAAAGTAAGAGTAGTACTACTGCCAGACACAATACAAAACGGATTTCAGGCTGAGACCCGATGCACTTCGACCTCTTGGGTCTTATCAGGCAAAAAAAAATAAATTTCTAGGATAATGACACAGACAGGGCTCGACCACTTCTATATTTGGTGCAAATGGTGTTGGATGGCAATATTCACAAAAAAAACAGCGAAAGAAAGAAAAGCAAGATTTTGGTATGGCCATGGCTGGCTAAGAAAGGGAGATACATTTGAAATGGTGCGACAAGAAATGCGTGTTGGACGTCAGATAAGACATTACAATACTGTTCAATGGAACATGCAAGAAAGGCAGCAGGGTGGCAAGTTCAGGAACCACGGGACAGTAGCCAACAAAGGAGTGCAAAGGGCACAGCCTGGGACGGTTCATTCCCTTTTATTCCTGCCATAGGTGAAGCTACCCAAGGAATGAACCGAGAAACAGTCACAGGAACACATTCCGGAAGATACCCCAGAACGATTATTCGGAGACGCCATTCTCGGTTAGGTAACTTAAATATATTGAGGAGAACTGGACCACAGAGCAAAACACCGTGTGAAGACCAAACGGCTGCGGGCGGAGAAATGGCACAGTGATGTTATCGAGGTGCCTTAGACGCCATTGTTCAAAATATTAAACGTACTTACTGGTGATGAAAAATCAGAAACCCAAGGAAAAAGAGGAAGCATGTTACACTTTGATGACTTTGTTGCGTAGGAATAAAGTCCTTAAAAGTCGGCTACGAACCCACTTTAACAAGTTTTATAATGAATTTTTTTATGCGAGAACAATTACGAACAGCTACAATGACTTATAGGAAATGACTAGCAGACGTCACTATTTTCACCGTATAATTGATTATCAAGACTGTTCAGAGGGAGAACTTGTCTTGAAAAGGCCAACACACACTGGCTTTCTCCGCTTTGCTGTTACAGAGATTTTGATATGCTTCTCGATTAAAAAAACTACTCTGTGTAATGGATACCATGGGTAATAATTTTAGACATTTTCAGTCGATGTATCAGAATTGGGGGCAAAACAAGATTGTGTCAAGAAGTCTGATTTTATTAGAACGACAATGTGATCAAAACTCAGGCCACGAGTGGAAAAGAAAAGGAAGACCGAACTTAAGAGAGGTTCGGCGTCATCAGTCATTTTCGACAGCTGAAAGCTTTGGGGAAAATTAGGCATGCGATACATGAAAGAGAGAATGGACTTACTTTGAGTGTAAATTTTTGGATTCTTCATTTTCGCTTCCTCATACTTTTGAGGAAATCAGGAGATATTCAAGGTTTGGCTGGTGGAGGCGTCAAAGTGATACCACAGATTAATGGCGCCCAAAATACCAGTTGGAAAAAATATGGCTTTTTTGGTTCCAGGACAGTGGACCAATAAAGCATTAAATGTTTTTGACCCTAAAGACATAGATATGTATATAATTAGGGTGTGA
>JADBJO010029092.1:7500-10000 GCA_016801955.1 Conus betulinus | reverse complement strand
TAGAAGAGGTCATGGGGAGAAACGACAGATCGACAAGGAATAAAAAAACAGGAGGAACACATACGAAAAGGAAGAGATGGGTGTGGTCATGATGAGTATGGAATCATAGATGACATCATGAGAAAGGAAAGAAAACGGAAAAAACACAACCCAATGTGCCTCTTACAGAGAAATCAACACACAAAGGATCGGTGTGGATAAGATAATATGCAAAAGTGGATATGGCCATCGGTGTGGATAAGATAATATGCAAAAGTGGATATGGACATCGTGAGATGGAACAGATGGAAGTAGACATCATGAGAAAGGACAGATGGAAGTAGACATCATGAGAAAGGACAGATGGAAGTAGACATCATGAGAAAGGACAAATGGAAGTAGACATCATGAGAAAGGAAAGATGGAAGTAGACATTGTCAGAAAGTACAGATGGAAGTAGAAACACGAGAAAGGACAGAGGGAAGTAGACATCATGAGAAAGGACAGATGGAAGTAGACATCATGAGAAAGGCAGGGGCGTGGAGAGAGAGGACAGTTTGACGGGGACATGGAGAGAAAGGACGGACTGGCGGGACATGGAGAGAAAGGGAGGATGAGTGTGGGCATCATGACAAAGGCAGGATGGACGTGGACACCCTTAAGGGAAAAAAAAAGGACAATAATTATGAAATGTAAAGATGGATATGAAAACAAGGTGAGGAAGGGAAAAAAAAGGACAATACGAAATGTAAAGATGGATACGAAAACATGGTGAGGAAAGAAAACATACGATTACAAAATAAGACAGAAACGGGTGCATGAAAACACCACGTGTAAGAAGAAAGAACATAATAATTCAGAACATGACAGGGAAGGAAAGACTAGATGAGACATGGTGAGGAACGAAAGGACACAGTAGTTGAGAACATGACAGAGAAGGAAAGACTAGATGAGACATGGTGAGGAATGAAAGAACACAGTAGTTGAGAACATGACAGGGAAGGACAGACTAGATGAGACATGGTGAGGAATGAAAGAACACAGTAGTTGAGAACATGACAGGGAAGGACAGACTAGATGAGACATGGTGAGGAATGAAAGGACGGGTACGAGATGGTGAGGGGAAAAGGGCGAACGAGGACGCCACAGTTAAAAACAAGATGCAAAGCATATAAACGTACTCCCAGTTTATTCTTGAACACGCGTGATATATTCCATAAAGAAGAAAAAACCGTCTTGGGCTAATGTGTAACCGTTTGTAATAGCTATTCTGGTAAACATCGGCCATCATCTGTGACCTATAATGACCATACTTGCAAAGTTTCAGAAAGATCAGCCTAGAACTTCTGAGATTTTCCATAAAGAAGAAAAACCATTATGGGCCGTTAGTAACGGTTATAGCGGTAAACTTAAACGTCGGGCATCATCCGTGACCCATAATGAACATACCTATAAATTTTCAGAAATATCGGCCAGGGATTTTGTGAGATATTCCATGAAGAAGAAAAACCGTTAGATGTTGTAGCCGCTAGTAACCGCTATAACGGTAAACTAAAACAACGGGCATCATCCGTGACCCATACTGAATATACCTACAAATTTTCAGAAAGATCAGCCACGTACTTTCTGAGATATTCCATAAAAGGAAAAACCGTTATGGGTCGTTACAGCCGTTAGTAACGGCTGTAACGGTAAACTAAAACGTCGGGCACTGTCCGTGACCCACGATGAATATACCTACAAATTTTCAGAAAGTTCGGTTAAGTACTTTATGATATATTCCATAAAAAAGAAAACCCGTTATGGGCCGTTACAGCCGTTAGTAACGGCTATAACGGTAAACTAAGACATCGGGTATCATCCGTGACCCATAATGAACATACTACAAATGTTAAGAAAGATCGACAAAGTACTTTCTAAGATATTCCATAAAGAAGAAAAAATGTTATGGGCGTTATAGCTGTTAGTAACAGCTATAACGGTACACTAAAACATCGGGCATCATCCGTTACCTATAGTGAACATACCTACTAATTTTCACAAAGATCGGCCAAGTACTTTCTGAGATATTCCATAAAAAAGAAAAAACCGTTACAGGCCGTTACAGCCGTTAGTAACGACAGTAACGGTACACTAAAACATGGTACATTACTCGTGACCCATAATGAAGATACCCGCTAATATTCACAAAGATCGGCCAAGTACTTTCTGAGATATTTCCATGAAGAAGAAAAACCGTTACAGGCCGTTACAGCCGTTAGTAACGGGCTATAACGGGGTAAACAAAAGCATCGAGCATCATTCGTGACCCATAATGAACATACCTGCAAATGTTCAGAAAGATCGGCCAAGTACTTTCTGAGACATTCCATGAAGAAGAAAAGCCGTTACAGCCTTTTTTGTAACGGCTATAACGATAAACTAAAAACACTGGGCATTATTCGTGACCCATAATAAACATACCTACAAATTTTCAGGAAGATCGGCCACGTACTTTCTGAGATATTCCATAAAGAAGAAA
>JADBJO010029091.1:0-19414 GCA_016801955.1 Conus betulinus | reverse complement strand
GTGAGTTTGAAAGTGGGAAGCCTTTGAACTCATTTTCTGCTCTTTTATCTGTTGTAGTTGGAGTGTGTTTTTGTTAAAAGCCACAAAATTGCTGTGGCGTCAGTACAGGATGCGTGTGTGTGTGTGTGTGTGTGTGTGTGTGTGTGTGTGTGTGGGGGGGGGGGGGGGGGGGGCGGACAAGAGCGAGACATAGGCGGGGGGGGGGGGGGGGGAGCACTGCCCTCAACCTATCTAACAAACAACAACAAAACAAAAAAGGGGGGGGGGGGGGGGGGGGGAACAGAGTACCTTTGGGCTCCCCAAATATTTGAAGCCTCAAAATGCGAACGGCATAATTATTATGGTACACCTTGCCTCCCCCCATCCACCCCACCCCTGCCGCCCCTCTCTCGTCTCCCTCTCCCTACTTCATACAAGAATTTGGAAAAGAATACCCTTTCTGAGAATTTGTAAAATGAGAGACCCCCCCCCCCCCCCCTCCCCGTTTTTTAAAAGAATTTTGCCTCCCCCACCCCCCCCCCCTTGTTTAAAGTGAAGAATTTCCCACCCATCCCTGACCTCATCCCCACCCTCTTCCTCTCAACTGCCCCTGTCAGTGCAGGCTGGCCTGCCCAGTGCGAAATGTTTTCCGACGTCACTGACTTAGAATGTGTTCTTGCTGCTCCCAGATTCCATAGAAATTTTAAGGGCGTCACGTCCACGATTTACACTTTCAGCTTTCGCCCAATCGCCATCCCCCCCCCCCCCATCCCCACCCTGCTCCTCCTGCTCCCCCTCCCCTTCTTTATGCATATATGGCCCACATATGTTCAACATCAGTTTATTTGGACATAGGCCTATGTATTTATAATACACCTAATCCCTCCACTCTTCATTTTGTTCATTGCCTCTGATTTTCTGTTTAAAGAAAAAGGTGAATTAATAATAAAACAAACATTTTGATGGATTGCTCAAGGCATGAGAAATGACTAAGCATGTAACGTTTCAACCACTGAAGAAAGTACGTTGAATTTCATCGTACATGACCAAAGATCATCCTTCTCTCTCTTACTTCTTCCCCCTTCTCCGTCTGTCTGTCTGTCTGTCTGTCTGTCTGTCTGTCTGTCTGTCTCTCTCTCTCTCTCTCTCTCTCTCTCTCTCTCTCTCTCTCTCTCTCTCTCTCTCGTCACGCGTTTCTGTTATGTGGATTTTCTGTAACATGAATACCTTTTGTGTGGACTTTAATTCTGCTACCATGTCACGTCTGCATCATGTTGGGTAAAAATAGGAGAAAAAAAAGGCTATACAAGTCAGCAGAGAGAGGATATAGGAATCGCTCACTGGCCAGCTCGATGTCCACTTCCTGAAAACAGGGTGACAAGACACGCCTGTTTGGGAGGGGAAAGAAAGGGGGGAGGGGGGGGGGGGGGGGGGTCTATAATTATGGCATACAGACGACCTTTTCCACTACCTCTTAACCCCGTCCTCACTCCCTCCCGTACAGCCTAAATTCCCCTCCCTTTTCCCCAATACTTCGGCAAAGAAAAATGGTGTGTTTTTTTTTTTTTATACTCCCCTCCCGTACAAGAGCTTTTATTCTCATCAAAATATGCTGAAAACTGATAGTTGAAATCTGAAGCTGTTGTGTCATGTTCCAGTATTTCATGATTTCTAAAGCTGAAAAATCTGGATGAAACGATGGAAAGCAGTGTTTGGAATTAAAAAAGGGGGTAGGCCTAGTGAAATCAAAGTTCCCGCTTTTTTTCGTCTGCAGACGTGAGTTTTTACATACCTACACACACGGTCATTTACAAGCTGATACCGATAAGTTGAGAATAGCCGGCACCCTCAGCACGACCTGCTTTAATCCGCCCCAAGACTGATTGCCGTGAGAAGGTTCCATTTCATGCCCCTCTCCGGAATAGCTCAGTCGGTAGAGCAGCATCGTACTCGTAATCTTGGAGTTGCGGGTTCGCATCTTCGCCGGGCCATTTCGGTACAGGGGGATTTTTCCCTCGGAGTAAATATTGGTTCTGACTCCATACCCCCCCCCCCCCCCCCCCCCCCCCCCCCCCCCAGTCCTTCGAATGAGACTATAAATCGAAGTTCCGTGTGTAAACACACGCACAACATCTTGCACTCACGTAAAATCCCATCACCAACTTTCGGAAGAAAAGGCCAGTTTGGCCATTGGTATGGATGACACGTTACACATAGCATACACCTTCCCCGAAGTTGGAGTATGGCTGCCAAATAGTGGGATAAAAAATGGACATACACACAAAAGTGTCAGGATAATCAACATGATGATTGTGGACACCAAAAGAAAGAAAGAAAAGAAGAGGGGGGGGGGGGGGGGGGGGGGGGGGGGGGGGGGGGGGATGTTTAGTTAAAATGAGCCAATTACTTTGTAAAGGCGGGTGATTCTCTTGGACGTTTAAAGTGTAAACTGATGACCCATATATTTGTTTTTAAAATCTCTAATCTCAGAGTGCAATGATTGTTCAATGCCGATTCAGTTCCAGTATGGAATCATGTTCGTCTTTAAATCGGAAAAGGGTGCTCGTGCATCCAGCGCGCGCCGCAACCCCCCCCCCCCCCCCCCCCCCCCCCCCCCCCTTCTCCACACACAAAACACATATGTCCCCCTTCATCAGTTCTGCTACCCCTGCGTTAATGATTAGAATTGAGCATTTTCTGACCGTCTTCAATCGTGTCTGCCACTAGACTGACCTTGATCCATAACGGAAATCATAATGATAGTCATAATGATAGATATCGTAGGCCTATTATTAATGATAATAATAGTAGTCGGGGACGGTGCACACACACACACACACATGCACGTACGCACGCTTCTTGTATTGAGGGAGTGGGCGGGGGAGGGGTGTGTGTGTGTGTGTGTGTGTGTGGGGGGGGGGGGGGGGGGGGGGGGGGGGGGGGGGTTGAAGAGACCCGCATTTAGAGGGCAATGAAATACCATGCTGCTGGGGAAAAAAATATGCGATAATCTTCATGGAAGAATAAACTAATGATATTCTACAATATGCACATAAAAGACTGGTCCTAAAGCTAAAGATTATGTGAAAAAATGAATCTGAAATAAATGTTAGCAAACCGCCAAGAGAAACGTGGACAAAGGAGTCACAAGACAAAAACACGACGCGTTTCGACTTCTTAGTCTTCTCCAGGCAAGACACAAAACAAATAGGACAACGATAATGAACGAGCTTGTCACTTAACTTAGGTCTCTTCAGTGAAAAAATCAAGTTAGGTTTTAATGGCTTCTAAATCTGCGGTGACAAAACTGATAACGCCACCCTGTCTTATACCAGCATTACGTTTCATACAGGGGCGAAGGTTAAGGAGGGTGGGGAACGTGGTAGTATGTATGGAGGAGAAAGGGTAATGGTGTGGGGGGTTTTGGAAATGTAATTATTGGTTATGTATTCAAATGTACCAATATTTGCACTGCTGGTCCGGAAATTGGTCACCCTATCTGGGCCCTATACTGGTATTAATTTAGCATAAAATATTGAATGTAAGAGCTACTTCCTTGTGACCTTGACTGTGACACCAACGGCACTGACATATTTTATCATAATTATCATATATCAAATCAATGTTTCATCTTACAGGCTTTATCAGCCGTTTGCCTGAATATTCAGACAGAAATAATGAGCTTATATACTTTTTTAACATGAGTGCGCCGTTGCTTGTGTGATAGCTAGTTTCCTGTAGGGAAATTGGTCTAGAAGCGACGAAAAGCCTAGTGTATAATGCGTTTTTAAAAACTGTTAAGCGTTTCCATGGTGGCAGTGTGAGTTGGCAGGTTTGTGACACAGGTTTATAACTCTGTTAGTAAAAAATCAGAGGTAAGACTGAAAGTCCACCACCGAGGCTGATTGAATTGCCTCAGGGTGGGGAGCTTATTGAACTCCTTGGTGGTGCGGGGGGAAAGAAGGAGTATTTATGATAATTTCTGCAGCTGGAATCCATGGGCATACTGGTGTTCATGAAAGTGCTGAGTGGCGTATCCAGTTTTCAGGAGTCTTGGCGCATGGTTAGTCACGATCGTGATGTCACCATGGTGATACTTGTACAGTGTCGTCAGGCGGGTTCTTCTTCGCCGATCTTCCAGGGATGTCCATCTCAGCTGGTCAAGCATATTTCCCACGCTCGATGTTTGACGGTAGCGGTTTACTACCCAGCAGGCAGCCCTCCTCTGGATCTTCTCGAGGGACTGTATGTTGTTGTCAGTGTGCGGATCCCACATTTCGCACGCGTATTCCAGCTGGGGGCACACCATGGGTCTTGTAGGCTTGGTCTTTGATGGTCTTTCATGGCAACATTGTTGGTATGTTTCTTCCAGCTCAGATCGGTGGAGATGGTGACACCGAGGTACTTGGCATCGCTGGAAGACTTCAGTGGACGGTCTCTCAGATGGTATGTCTTCTGCCATCGCTTGCCAAGTGTGTAGGGCCTCACACTTGTCTGGGTGGAAGGACATCAGCCACTTTTCTTCCCAGTCGGCAAGCTTGTCCCGGTCTCTCTGCAGATCGTGCTGATTGGCGGCTTTTGGTGATTGTCTTGTGACAGGTCGTGTCATCTGCAAAGAGCCGTACGGTGGAAGTCGGGCCCTTGGGGAGATCATTGATGTAAAGCAGCAGGAAGAGGCATGGGCCGAGGACAGAACCCTGGGGGACTCCTGACTCTACAGGCATGAAGGTGACACCGTCAGCGACAACTGCTTAGGAAGCTCTGGATCCAGTTGTTGGTATTTCCGATGATTCCGTAGTGCTGTAGTTTGTGAGTCAGGAGTGAGTGGGACACCTTGTCAAAGGCCTTCGCAAAGTCCATGGCTAGCATGTCTGTCTGCTTGCCCTTCTCTCTCTGCTACAGGTGATCTCGTCCACAAGGCCTATCAGCTGGCTAACATAGGACCGCTGCTTTCTAAAAGCCATGCTGTTCCCTGCAGAGGATGTTGTTGCTCTCTGCGAAGTCCATAATGTTGTGGACAATGATGTGCTCCAGCACCTTTCCAGGTACACTAGTCAGAGAGATGGGGTGATAGTTTGCTGGTCTGTACCGTTCGCCTTTCTTGAAGATGGGCGAGACATGGGTGGTCTTCCAGTCTAATGGAACAGTACCAGAGTTGATGGAGGACTGGAACAACAGCGTAAGGGCGGGTGCGGGTTCACTGGCAAGCTCTTTTAGGATTTGGGGGGTGATGCCGTCGGGGCCGGGAGCCTTCCTGGACTTCAGGTCCTCAGCAGCTTCTTGACCCCCTCCTCCCTGATGGTGATGGTGCTGCACGTTGGTCCGTCGGTGTTGAGGCTGAGCCCTGTCCTGGCTTCGAAGTCTTCAGGAGTGCAGGGTGTCCTCTTGCTGAATGCCAACTGGAATTGGTGATTTAGGATCTCAGCCTGGCCCTGGGCGTCTGTTACAAGGCGGCCATGAACTTTGAGGGGAGAGACTTTCGAAGATTCTGTCCTCTAGGCTTTTACGTAGCCCCAGAACGCCTTAGAGACTCTGCCACCATCTTTTGTGCTGTCCTCGATCAGGCCAGCTGTATGGATCCAGTAGTTTCTGCGAAGTTGGCGCTGGACTTTGCGCTTCAGCTCTTTAAGTTCTTGAAGGTGTCCTGAGTCGCCAGACTTTTCCCACCTTTTGTAGGTTCTGTCTCTCTTATGGATTAGTGCTTTATACCTGTAGTCCACCAAGGGCTTCCCGTACTTGGCCTTTGGGGTGGTATGCGGGATATGGGAGTGGACGAAAAGATTTCATGTGGCGTTGTTATCATCATGGCCATTCAGGCCTCAGACATATGAAGTACCAGCTTCCGATGCATAGGCTTGGAAGTTGATGGAAATTCAATCTCTCCTTGGATGTCGATGTACTAAATTTTGCTCGGTAAAGCATTTGTTAACATTTTTTCTGTTACGTTCATATGCATTCTTAGATTTGGGGCCCATACCACATTTCGCTAGTCATTAGATCTGCGCACCGATTTGAAAAAAAATGAATGTAAGTAAGCGTTGTCTTTATTAGATCTAGTTACAAAGTGAGGCGACTGCAGGCAGAAATCTAAACAAATCTTAAATGTTATTAATAGCGAACCGCCAAGAAAACGTGGACACACGAATCACAAGACAAATCCCTCCTTTTTTTGTCTTGCGATTCGTTTGTCTCCGTTTTCTTTGGGGTTCGCTATAATTATATTTAAGATTTGTGAGGTCTTTATGTTAAAACTAGATAAAAGTAAATGAATGAATTAAGGAATGCGTAAGTCTCCGACAGTGTAAAAAAACGAATTCTGAAATCCCTCCTGATTGGAAGGCCCATTGCCTCAATGAACTGACGAACTACTAAATTTTAGGCTAGCCTAACGGTCACCATCTCTAGGCCTACAAAACATGAAAACAGGGGAAGCAACGCTGACTGACTTTCAAGTGCGACAGGCCTACGTGCCGTTCGAAAATGGCCTCAATGGGAAGTGAGGGCAAATGTTATCCTGTATTTCACCACAGATGCTGCATTCATTGTGTGTTTGAACTGCTGCAACTCCTTCCAGAGGTAACTTTCCTTGATCAGTGGCATAAACGTCTGGCAAATTTTAGTGGCTTTTTAGCGACTAGGCTAGATGCAGAGATCACATCCTGCTTCTTTTTTTTCGCTGAGGACTCGCGATTGTTTGTTCGTCATTCCAGGATCAGGATCAGGATTAGGATTTGGTCCGTTGTATCAAAACAACTTAGCCAAACTCCAGCCCAACAGAAAGAGAGGAGGTTTCGTGTTATCTTGAAATGTGTGAGGATGTGCCACGTCCAATTTTCCCTTTAGTTATTTTTTTTATTTTCAAACTCGGGGAAAAGTTTAACCGACACGTCCTCGCTCGTGTTTGTTTTTGCTATGCCAAGTAACAAACTGCAGGCGGGGGTAATGGGCTGAGGAAGTGTGGAAAACTGGATTGGGGTGGTCATTGTATTGTTCAGGCTTGTACACTAAACAGGTTTAGTAGGACTGTGTCCAAACATATTTTTTTCGTTACCAGATAAGGAATAAAACGCCACCACCAGAAAACAAAAAGAAAAAAGAATGCAATCAAATTGTGCAAAAAAAATATCAAAATCTGACATATGACAAGAAAGCTTTTTTGTGTTTGTTACTCAGATGTATCCCCCCTTCCCTCCCTCTCCAAAAGAAGAAAAAAGAGAAAAGTTGCAATGTACTAAGTATTCCAGTGCAAAACAGGGTCAGGTGTCCAACATAAGGGTCACAGAACCTGATGACAGGTTGAGCAACAACAACGGCTCATGCAACCCACCTATACCCCATTTCAGCACTTATAATTTTGGGGGGTGAAAAAAAAAAAAGAACTTATCAGCTCTTGTGGAACTTGGCAAACACTTGGGAAAAAAAATCTAGGCCCAGTTAAACTTACATGGACTAAACAGGTCCTTTTTTTTATCTTTCGCTGCTTACGTGAAGGCATACTTCAGAACTTACACTGATGTTTTAGCAGCACCACACAGAATTTACCTCGACTAGTTTAGTTGGAAAGTTATCAACATGAGAATGACATATTCCATCTACAAAGGTACAGTCAAAATGATATTAGTGTTAACTCCAAATAGTTCTTACTGGATATGTCTGTCTCTTCTTTTGACATATTCCATCTACAAAGGTACATTTAAAATGATATCGGTTTAAACACAAAACAGTTTTTTATTGGATGTGTCTGTCTCTTCTTTATGATGCTAAAAAGGCAAAATGACCATACATGTGACCAGCAGTCAGCTTGAGGATGACAGTTTATGAAAGAGGAGTGGGAAAGTGAGGACAGAGAAAGATGGGGGGAGGGATGGGAGGGAGAGGAGAAAGAGAGAGAGAGAGGAGAATGGAGGTTAGAATGGGGGGGGGGGGGGGGGGGGGGGGGGGTGGTGTAAAGAGTGAGCTGGATCACAATCAAATGGATTGTATGTCATGTGTGTGTGTGTGTGTGTGTGTGTGTGTGCATGTGCGTGTGAAAAGGGAATGCTGGTTGTGACCGGATGGAGGAAAGGAAGGGGATAGAGTGACATGGTGGGTGGGAGTGGGGGAGGGGGGGGGGGGGGGGGGGTCAAGGCAGGCTAAAAAAGAATGTTAAGAAAAGCAGCGTAAGGCAATGGTTAAAACAAGTTGGACATCTTGTTTAGCCAGCATAACACCAGATATTGGACACGGTTTAAGCAGTCAGAATCAACAGACAGTAATATCATTCTAATTTAAAAGAACAACTGTAATTCTTCCATTCAAAACAAAATAAAACGTTACAAAAGAAGACCCTCTAAACTAGCTCTTACAATGAAATATCACTTCTCCAAAAACCAGTGATATATGTGCAGTGGACCAAAGGTGATAGAGGTTGGTAGGCTAAAAGGAGTAAGTAATGGAGTACAGGAAAAAAAAAAAAGTTGGAGGATCCTACTCAGGCCAGAAAAACATATATCCTTATTGTAATGTGTACAGATTGCAACAAAAAACAACAACCAAAAGACTGAATTTATAGTGGTGCAGCAGTGGAGTTTTCAGCTTGTGTTTTCCGTCACAAAGAATGGCCTCAGTCAGCACCCTCCCCCTACCTCCACCCCTATCTGCACACCCCTTCTGCAGCATCCTCTCACCCTTCCCTCTTCTAGACCCCCTTCCTTCCCCTCTCTGTAAGACAGGACACTGAAATTACATGAAACATAGCATTGCGTGGAAATCAAGGACATCAGGCTTACCAGAGTAGTCATTCCAAATATAATAATAATAATGTCAATTTATATAGTGCCTATTCTCTAAAAAAATTAGGGCGCTTTTCATAACCAGCAACACACACGCACACACACACACACACATGCTCGTGCGTCACGCGGGAGCGCGTGCGCATGCATACTCACGCTCGACCACACAACCACGTTCATAGAAACATGCATGCATGTACGCACACATTCACGTTAACACAGCCTGCATGCACAAACACAACACAACCGCCAGAAAACTTTCCATGCTGCCAGACAAAAGAATGATCAAACTACAAAACAAACGCTACACATTTTGATCTCTTAGGCTTTCTTCAGAAAAGCCACAGCACATTCAAGACAATGAAAACAAAGCAAGAACAGTCACTAACTCACTTCTCTCTCCAGTTAGGTGCAGAATGGCTGTGGAATGGAAATGTGGCTGCTGGGAGGGGAGGTAGTATGGGTTAGAATAATGATAATAGTAATGATAAAGAAATAAAGAGAATAATACCACCACTACTTTTAATATTAAGAATGACAGTAGTATAATCATATAGTCATAATGACAAAAGTGGTGATGTTATTGATAGTAAGGATAGTGACCATACTGACAGAAGGGGGGAAAGGAGAGGGGTTAGAGGATAGTTAAATGATATAGAACTTTACATAGCAGTGATGATGATAACAATGATGATACTTGATAGTGATAATGATAATGATGATATTAATAATAGGAAAAGAGATGAATAAGGAGGGGGGAGGGGGAAGGAGAGAAAAGAAAAAAGGAGGAGAAAGCTAGAATCTGAGAAACACAGTGATGGCTATGATAATAATCATTATCGTCATCATCATAGATTAATGACAGCAGCAGTGTATAGGAAATTGGAAAGATAGTAGGTTAGAATCTAAGGAATGTATTAATGCATGCATGATGATCTTAATAGTAATGATGGTAATAATAGTTGTAACAGTTATGATGATAATAACATCAATATATAATAGTAGTAGTAGAAGTAAAAGTATTGATACTAGAAATATTAATACAGATGATAGTAATCATCATAGTGATGATGATAATAATAATGCTAATACTAATGATGCTAATAGGGATAATTAGAAAAAAAGTTTAATGGTACTGCTACCACTATTACTACTACCACTATGTTAGTGATAGGATTAGTGTTAGGACAATAGTAATTCAATATCTAATAATAATGATAGGATCAGTGATTATAGGACAACAGTAATTATAATCATAATGATAATGATGATTGTAATGGTATTAGTAACAGCAATGACAAGAATGATAATGATGATGATTGTGATGATTATGATAGTAATTATGATGATAAAGATAATGATAAAAGTTGCATTAGTAATAATAACAGTAGATGGAAATGGATGGAAAATGACCAATGAAGAAAAAGCTAATGAAAGTATTAGACCAGGGGAGAGAAGGAGGAGGATGATAATGATGGTGATGATAATGGAAGTATTAATGATAGTAATATTAGTAATAATAGTAAATGAAAAAAAAAGAAGTGATCAGTGAATAACAAGCATATGGTACCGTCAGAACAGGGAGAGAAAAAAAAAAAGCAGGGGGGAGGGGAATTACACGCATGCACACACGCATGCATGCACCCGCGCGCACCCCCCCCCCCCCCCCCCCACACACACACACACACACACACACACACACACACACACACACACACACACACACACACACACACACACTCTCTCTCTCTCTCTCTACTCACACACACACACACACACACACACACACACACACACACACACACACACACACACACACACACACACATACAGATTGACTGATTGATTAATCATCAATATGCAAGGATGAAGATTTTTGGCCAAAGCCTAGTCTTACAATCTGTCCTTATCATGCATACTGACAGTTCAACATAGCAACAAAATCTACAATTCTACAATGATGAGCAGACTATTAATAATAATAATGACGTGGCAGATAGTCAAACACAAGGAAACAAACAAGCACAAGCAAGCAAACTAAACTACAGACAGAGAGGTAGGAGAGAGGAGGGGAGGGTGGGGGTGGGTGGGGGGGGGGAGAGAATGATAGGCAGGGGGGGAGAAGAGGGATGGTAGACAGAGTGGGAGTGGGGATGAGCAATTTAATGAAGTAGGTTATGATATATGTTTAGACAGTGTATTCAAAGTATGTTTACAGAGAGAGTTTGCGAATGGACGCTAATGATTTTAATTGAATAATCAAATGATTGAGACATAAAATGTTTGTGTGAATGTTTCTTGAAAAGTTTTAACGTATTCATCTTTTGTAGACTTGGTGTGGGGGGTGAGTTCCAGATTTATAGTCCAGAGTAAACTAGGTTTATTTTGCATTGGTCCATGTGTGGGTAGGGGAAAAGAAATTTCTTCAAGCCAGAAGAGCTGTTCAGTCTTGTAAAAAGCGCAATGATAAATCATACAACATGGTATAGTATCTGTCAAGATTGTAAATATAAATGATGCCATGCTGAATTCCAATTGCTTACTCAGAGGAAGTATGTTCAACACTTTTAGTTTTTTCATCTGTTGATAGAGATACAGCTGGATGGAGTAGCTTTGCTGCACATCTATGGAGAGAATTCAGCCTTTTTTGTGGACATCACTACATCTCACACTGTTGAAGCATAACTGATATGTCACATTATGTGTGCATTGAAGAAAGTTTAAGCACAGTACTGTTGACGTAGTGCTTTAATTGAGATAACGGGAAAAGTTTTTTTGAGACTACCTTGCATACATATTGAGATGAGATTGCCAGGTCAATTCTTTATCTATCGTTAACCCTAAAACATGATGCTCATCTACCTGTTCAATAGGAGTGCCATTCAACAGAAGTTTTAGGCAAAGAGGAGTCAGTTGGTGCTTTTGGCAGGTAGCTATTATGGGTGGATGACCATTGAGTTTGAATGACACCAGTCTGACATGCCATTTAGACTTTCCTGGAAAGATGTTTTATATTGTCTGTAGGTCACTACCATTTGTTTGGAGTGATGAGTCATCAACAGTAAATCTGTCGTGACTTTTTCATCTGATGTGGATGATGGTAAATCATTGATGAAGATGCAGAATAGGAGGTGGTTTAGTACAGAGCCTTATGGGACTCCATGTATGTCAAGAGTTGGAAATGGGTCTGTGTGCCCTCTAGGGAAGGACTTGGAATCTTTTTTCTGTCAGTGTTATAGTTAGAATTTCATCTCCACCCTCTCTCTTACTAATTATGGAAGGAGAAACTTTCCAGTACTACTCATGGAAAGAAATGTACATTTTTCTCAGACTGTTCAGACTACTCCAGAGTAGCTTGGGAAGAATTGTCCTTGGGCTTGTACACTTAAAAAGTACTTGTAGCTTTGAGAGACAGAATTAGGGAGAAGTTCAAACATTCAATACTGAATGCACAACAAGGGACTGACACAATTTAATTTTAAGTGTACTTCACACATCAGCTGTACTTAAAAGAGTGAAATATTTAAATCAGTTTCACAAATTTAGTTCAAGCTGGGGCTTTTTGTTTGTTGTTGTTTGTTTATTCCCACTGTCTCATCATTAGGAGAGGGAAAGTTCTGTATGAGTTGAGCTGGAGTCCACATGGAATATTAGAACTTACCTGATGTCGGAGAGGACAAATGATCTCTCACTAGTTGCTGGTGCCTGATCCACTTCTCTGTAGACTTGCTGATCAAGTGCTGGGCTGCAGTGTGTGTTCACTACCAGGCATGCCCAGGGTAGGTGGGAACCCAGGTTTTACAACAAAACAGAACCTGGTCTGTAGTTGAGTAACTGAGAGTCTGTTTGTGCAGTTCTCACACTTGCGCTCTGGGCTTTCAGTAAATGTGTGAGATCTCAGCCGACAAAGGATCAGACTAGCATACATTTATCAGCCATGAATATCAGTCTCCAGTTTCATTCAGAGTTTGAGTGAAACATGGGGGTAGGAGACAAAGTAATGCAATGCTAAACAATGAAAGTCAAGTAACAGTTCAATGTTTTTCTTTAAAAATCAAGTTGAAGTAACTTGGAGTACACTTAGCCCAAGTTCACATGTGGTTTAGACTTGAAGTCACTCACTACAAAGCATTCTGATAATCAACTGTATTCATAAATCAACAGTTTTCACTTTGTACAGGCATACTGCTTTTCCGATCATAATTCATTATTCAGTTATGATCTTAACAGGTAGTACTGAATACTAGCAAAGTCAGATGGTTAACAAAAACTGTTAATCAGATTGTTAACGTAGAATCACAACCAAGCATCTTGATAGTTTTTACCAAGTTGGGGCAAACAAACTACTACAACAGAATACTCATTCATCATGTAGATAGATGTCACCAAGTATTGGCATACAGTTATATACAGTTAAACCACATGGCTTACACACAATCAGTGCATAGTCTCAACATTTAGTAACACAGTTTCAGCTTACAGTCTGGGTGGTCAGTGAATCTTAGGCGGGATCAGAGTAGATGAGATTTACTTGCACTCTCTGGTTTACTTACCCCTGTTGTAATTCTTGATTCACTCACAGCTGGTCTATGGACAGTCATTGTTCACACTCGGTTCCCCCTTTGTTATGGGCTAAGCCACCTTGTCCATTTCCTGTTGTGGTTGGCTTGGTGTCACTAAAGACAAAGAAAAGGGGAGGGGGAGGGGGATGGTCATCTCCCACCTCTTACAGTGGGAGGAACAGTATAGGGTTGCTTTAAGTGCGCCTCAGGCTAATTGACATTGTCATTCATAAGGCGCCTGCATGACAGCGTGTGGGTGGTGAATATTGGGATGGTGTGTGTGGTGGGGGGGGGGGGGGGGGGGGGGGGGGAGGGGGGGATGGCAGTGGAGGGAGGTTGACGGTTTCTCTGAAGTATGCCATCTCCTTGCAGATCGCTGAGTGAGTAGATATGCGGGAGAGGAGTGGCAAGGAGGAGTTGGGGGGGTGGGGGGGGGGGGTTTGGCAAAGGGGGGGGGGGGGGGGGAGCCGGGAGGCTTCTTGGCTTCTTTGTGTTAGGTGGAAACCTTCCCTTTCTGTAGCGGCACTATGGGGGGGGGGGGGGGGGGGGGGGGGGGGGGGAGAGAGAGAGGGGGGAGAGTGGTGTGGGTGGTTTTTTCAAAACCAACATGACAGATGGCGGGGAGGGTGAGTGAGGTGGAGGGGGGGGCTAAGAGAGGGGCGAGGGGGAGAGACTACGAGTTGATGTAGATTTGAAATCTTGATTGCCATTTGTAAGACAAAGGGAGAGCAAAAGAAAGGGGGAGGGGGAGTAGAAGGAGGGTTTTGCGTGGGAGGAGTGGGTGTGTAGTGCAGATGGGTGTGGTTGACAATTTTGTCTCACCATGTCTGACAAAATCTGAAGCGGAGGTTTTGCCATTAAACACCACATACCGAGTCCTATCGTTCAAGTATGATTGGAATAATGAGACAGTCGAGGAATAGTTTAAGGAGATAGAGAGTTTCTTTAAAAGAATTGAATGATCAACAAGATTAAATGTCTTTTTGAAGTTAAGGAAGACAACCCCTGTCATTTGCGATTGGTTCAAATTTGAAACCCATGAGTCACACATTCGTGATAATGCTGTGTGGCAGGAGTGATTACTTCGGAATCCAGATTGGAGTGGGTGAAATAGTTTGTTTTCCTCCATGAACTGAGATATGTGTGCATGTATGTGTTTTTTGAGGGGTTTGGATAGAATTGATAGTAAGGATATAGGTCTGAAATTATTTGGATGCGACAAACCATTTGATTTTTGGAAGGGAGATCGCTCTTGCATTTTTGAATGCTTGAGGGAAGACATTAGTGTCAATAGATAAAAAATGTACCTAAGAGGCTCAACAATGCAAGTTAGAGTGAGTTTGAGAAGAATAACGGGTATGTTATCTGGACCCATGGGTTTCTTATTCTTCAACTGCACAGTGTGCATTCCTTCTTCATGTACAGTAAGAGGGGAAATCATGGGTGAGTGACTGGATCCAAGTCTTTGGTTGCAAAATAATGTAAGGGGAGTCGGACATGTATATTTATTAGATACCCTTCTGATCTGTGAAGCTTGAGTAAGGATATCTGGTAATGATAGAAAGTGTCCCTTAAATTTGTGTGGAGTGACGTTTGTAGTTGAGTTTTGTGAATCTGTACATGGTTTGTGTACAGAAGTGTTTATTGCCTTCCAGAGGGTGCTGTGGTTTTTGCATCCATAATCAGTTGACTGAAGTACTCTCTTTTGACTTTTTTCAACTCATTTGAATAAAAGTTTCTCTGCTCTTTGTATTTGTCAAATAGATTTGCTGCCTTGCGTTAGTCACATAGAATCATTTCTTGCAGCAATTCTGGTGTTAACCACGGGTTCATCTGCGGATTCCTTACTCTTTTTTGATGTAACGGTGCATGTTTATTTATGATGGTGAGGAATGTTTTTGTACCAGAATGATAGTTCTTCAGTGATGTCAGAGTAATTGTAAGTAAAGTGAAATGGGGAAATGTTTAAGTCGTAGAGATATGCTGTTTCTTTAAAAACTTTTTGAAGGAGCAGTATTGGATGGTCATGTGACCTTTGGTTGGTGGTTTTGGAAGCCTGAAGAACCATGTGCAGAAGACTGGAGAGTGATCACTGACACCAGAATGTACCACTGACACATCTAATACTGCAGATTTGTTATTGTGTATTTATGATCAATACGGGTTGCAGTAGTTCTAGTTATTCTTGTTGGGGTGTGTACTAATTGATGAAGTGCATTAGGGGAAAGTTTGCTTGTCTAAGCTAGTTGTTGTTTTAACATATCATTATTAAAATCTCCTAACAATAGGATATTTGAATTTTTGTGACAGATCCAATCTATCATTTGTACAAAGTTGTCATACCATTCTTATGTGGAAGATAGGTTTCTATGTAAATGTCCAATAATTAATGGCTGTGATTTGGAGTCTTTTGTTTCAGTCCAGATACATTCAACAGTATTAGTTTCAAGATCAGTTCTGCATCGGGTAAAGTTGGCAATTGACTGATGAATGTTATCAAAAATGAAAGGGAGGAAAAAATTAACATAACATTTAACAAAACCAAAGTAAATAGAATTTTAATCAGGCATCACCTGGTCCCATAACCACCCCACCCCACCACAAACACACACACTGACTGACTGAAGCCAGTTTATTGTCAGATTAGCCCCATGGTCACCCTCCACCCCTCCCGACGCGAGCGCGCGCACACACACACACACACACACACACACACAACACACACACACACACACACACACACACACACACACCTTATTGCAAACCCCTCCTCCTAGACTGTAACCAGGATTGGCTCTTATTCAAGCAGGGCTCATATAGCCTAGGTCTTAAAAGTCTGGAAATTTGAAGTCCATTTTCCAGGCCCTGGAAAAGTCTAGAAAATCACACTTTGGCCTGGAATAGCCTGGAAATGGAAGAATCAAGCAAGCACAACTGCTTGATGTTATACATGGCTGCTTTAATTTTCAGCATCATTTAGCGTTTATAATGCAAAAAAAAAAAAAAAAAAAAATCCATGTCCTCAAATGTGATTTTTCGTGATTACTTTCGCTTTTGCCATCAAATTACTTCTGAGTTACTTCCCCTACATCAAGGTCTTATCAACATCCGGATCTTCTGGCCATTTCTGCTTGTTTGTATTTCAAGGTGGGAAAGTGTTCCTTCAGTGCACTTTGGCTTTATAACGTCACTTTAAGACATTGCATTAACAAAGTCTTGAAGTCTTGAAAGTGGTATTGAAAATGCAGGTCTTGGCCTGGAAAAAGTCTGGAAAAGTCTGGAATTTGAGTTGCATTCCTGTATGAACCCTGTCAAGTTAAGGATGAATTGATTCAAATGTTGGGCAACTCCCACCCTCTCCTGCCCCTGTGCCTACCTCCACATTCCTGTTATCACAAAATGGAACAAAACTAAGGCCAGTTTTTTAAGTTATTTTTTTAAACCATCTTGGGTGATGTGCCCTCCCTGCCTCCCCATTGTCCCACCACACATCCCTGCTATCCCCCCCCCCCCCCCCCCCCCCCCCCCCCCCCCTTTCGCGCATGCCCTTTGCCCCTTTGTGACCCTCCCTGACCATTGAGTCCAGACATTTTGTCTGTCATGTATACGAAGCATTGAGACAGAAGCTCTCTCTCTCTCTCTCTCTCTCTCTCTCTCTCTCTCTCTCTCTCTCTCTCTCTCTCTCACAATCCGGAAAGATCCTACACAACCGAAAGAGACGGGTCTTCTTATCTACATCAGCGAAACTCTTACCTTCAAACGACTTCTACACCTAGAAAGTAAAGATGTAGAATGTGTCTGGATAGAAGTTAAGCTGAAAAGAAACCCTCCCATTTTGGTTGGATTCTGTTACAGGAACCCATCTGAAAGGGTAAACTGGGTCGACAAATTTATTACAATGATGGATGCAGTCTCGCTAGAATCAAGGAAATCATTTTACTTGGAGACTTTAACATAGATCTTCTGAAAAATGCAAAACCAATGGACACAAGCAGTCAACCTATTTAATTTGCATCAACTCATCGATTCTCCAACAAGAGTCACACCAAACTCGAAGACACTTATCGACCATATTTATATTTCAGATAAAACTAACGTAGCAGAAGCCTGCGTCCTGTTCTAAACTGTAGTGATCATTACCCAATTTGTATCACATGGTCCAAAAAAGAGAGTAAAAAATTCCCAAAAACGGGACACAAGACAATAACCCTACCGTTGCTTTACAAACTTTAACAACCAAGATTTTCTGCATGACTTGCTTAACTCAAATCTCTCTTCAGTTTTCAACATAACTCATCCAGATCTTGCTGTTGAATTTTGGATTAAAAACATTTACAGAAATATATGACAAACACGCCCCTCTAAAAACGATTAGAGTACGACATGATCCTAAGCCGGCATGGTACACTAAAGAGTTACAGGAGGCAGGTTACCTTAGAGATATGCTTAAACAACATGGCTTAAACAACATGGCTATGAAGAGGAATCTAAAAAACTGAGAAATGCAATAAATTCACAGAAGCGCAGAGAAAAAACGAAAATATTATCGAGAACTAATATCATCAAACCAGAACCCAAAATGGTATGGAGAGCTATTAACGAACTTACAAACAATAAATCTTCTTCCAAATCAACTGTAATAAAAAGACATCTCTGTCGAACAGCTGAACTCCCACTTTTGCACTATAGCCAGTAACATTGTCACGACAGATTCTTCCAGATCAAACGACCTTCAAAAACTGAAACAATATTGCCAAGATAAAAACATCACGTCTGAACTTTATTCCACCAGTAACAGTCTTTGAAGTTATCACTACCTAACGCACCTAAAACAGTCAGGTGCCTGCGGGGGTGGATGGCCTAGATGGCAAAATCCTCAAACTAGCAGCTCCAGCAATTACAGATACGTTAACATACATCTTCAATTTATGCATCGACAAAAAATCATTTTCCCGATAGTTTCAAAAAAAGCGAAAGTCATACCTATCTACAAATCAGGTGACAACTCAGACCCTGCAAAAACTACAGACCAATCTCAATCACTTCCACTCTTTCCAAACCTTTGGAAAAAAACACAAAAAAACAAACACACATTACACCACCTTAATACTTTCCACTTGCTTCATCCAAGACAGTCCGGGTTCCGACACAACCATTCATGCCACACAGCTCTAATCACCTCGTTGATGACTGGCTAAAAATAGCATTAACAACAACAGATATTGTGGTGTCCTATTTATTGATTTCAAAAAAAAGCATTTGATGTGATAGACCATAACCTCCTTCTCAGAAAATTGAAATTGTATGGCTTATCCACAAAAACTCTTACGCTTTTTGGCTCATATCTCACAAATAGGCAAACAATGTGTGAAAATTAATACAAATTCTCTTCATTTCAAACACTTTCCTATGGCGTCCCACAAGGCTCTATCCTGGGTCCCTTACTGTTCACCATTTACATCAATGATCTACCTCTCTATATTACATCCACCTGTGAACTCTTGCTGATGATACACAACAATACACACAAATCATTCTGATGTTACTGTTCTTGCACAAACTTTACAAGAAAGTGCAAATGACCTCGTAAGATGGACTGAATTAAATCACATGTCACTTCACCCTCAAAAAACTAAATCCATGCTTATCACAACTAGGCAAAAAAGACAAAATCTCACTATTAAGTTCCCTCCTGTACATCTTAAAAATGTACCAGTTGAACAGGTTACATTCCTCAAAGTGCTAGGAATAACAATTGATAACAAATATTAGTTGGCAAACTCAACATAACCTCACTGTGCAGCAAAAATTTCGCAGAAAGTTTATCAAACTCTCCAGAATCAAACGCTTCCTCGACCTGCATTCACGCAAGCTCTTTTTCCAGTCTCATATCCAATCATACATAGACTATGGATCTACTCTATGGGACTCTGCTAGCGCTAACACCCTCAAACCATTGCTAAGCCTACACAAGCGAGCACTCAAATTAGTCCTCCTAAAAAAAGCAGTAGTCTTTCTGGACTCGGACTATAAAAAGATTCAAGTTCTCCCCTTAAGTCTGAGATTAGAATACAACAAAGGGATCATAATGCACAAGATTGT
>JADBJO010029090.1:0-19415 GCA_016801955.1 Conus betulinus | reverse complement strand
CTTTCTACACACCACACACCCACCCGAAGGAAACCCAAGGAAAAGGGTTATCTTTCCGTATTTCATCTTATTATTTTATAACAGTTTGGTCACGAGCAGACGAAACAAAATGGCGCCCGACATTCGTGTCAGAGCGATGGCTCATATATGTAGGACAATTCAGGTCAACTCTTGCACACTGGTGGAGTTTTTAATTGTTTTTAAAAATCGTTCACCCATCGTAGATTTTGTTTTGTATACCCTTCTACACGGGCACATGATGCACTGACTTTTATGACGGTGTCCAAAATGCAGACGTTCGCGAGGCGATCTCATGCAACTTCACGAGATGTTGCGCTCTTTTGGTGCCAGTTACCACTTGCGCAATCTTTTGACTGTCGACTACATCTGTGCAACTCTGGTCATCAGACCCTGTTTCTCTATTCTTTTCTGGCTACTTTTAATTCACTACGTTTATGGCGTTTATTTCTTCAGGCCGGAGGCTGTATGTGCTATGAGAGCTTGGGTGTCACCATCTCTCACGCCTTTGCTAGCCCCGCCCACAAATGGAATTTTTTCTCAAACTCAAGCATTTGATTCGTAGCGAAAATGTTAGCCAACACTAATAAGTAAAGCCCCACTCCTCCTCCCCCCCCCCCCCCCCCCCCCCGCCTACCCCCCCCCACCCCCCCCCCACCCCCCCCCAATAACAAAAAAACAAAAACAAAAACTTGTTGAAACCTTGATCCTCTGCAGTGTTCCCCACCGGTTTTTGGGATCCGGATACAGCATAGACATCAGTAAAGGCTGAAGAAGTGGGCGACAGCACCAGTTAGGTGATAAAGCACAGCATGTCAAACTTCAATGATTGAAAAGATTGTAATCCAGACAACAACTGATCCCCTCACAAAGGATGGAGAAGATGATTGAGATACTGGCAATCCGTCTTCAAAGTTGTCCATGAGATGGGGTTGAGTGCCATCAAACACCACTCAGGCCAGTCCGCCCGCAACCTGCAGGTATTGGAGTTGAAACAAGAGTGGGCTCACCACTATCCTTCCTACCGTAAGGTAAACTTATAGCCAGTTCTTTCGCAAGGAGAATTGGGGTGACTGGAATATTTCTGAACCGTAAGGCACTGACATCAGCCTCTGTGGAAGTGTTCAAAAACTAAACATGCCGTGGCCCACCCACATTCCATCTACCTACAACTCCCTCAAGGATCATCCTTTTCTGCCAACATCCTATAACACTCCCACCCACCCTTTCCCATCTGCCCCTCTCCCCCCACATCCCATGTTTTCTTGCCTGCTCCCATGGAGCTGATAATCCATGCTGCTACTCCAACCCATCTACTGTCAGAACCCACACCTCAGTTCCTTGAATTTCAGAACCATCAAAATGATGATGTAGACACTTAAAAAAAGAATGACTTATGATTCAGAATGATGAGATCTTCTGACCTTGAAAGTGACACAATCTCGTTAGACCTACAGTATGGGTGCCATTCTTCCGTCTGGGTGACTGAAATCCATTTTCTTGGCAAGGCCCCAGACGGAAATTCTGTTTTTCAAGTTTCTTTATTCAAAAAAAAAGAAAAATTTTTTTTTGAAAAACAGTTGAATTGGTCGGTATCATGACCGAAGCAGCACTGTAGCAGACAACCGGAAATGAGGAAGGCGCTCTATCGTTGAAGACAAACACAGGTCCAGCTTCGCCCCCCAGACCCCCCAGCGGGCCCACTGCCCCATGCATCCCGCCGGGGCCTGGGCAGTCCGTGGATCCCCTGCCTCATTTTCAGTTTTTTTTCAGATTTTCAAAGCGTCACCCTTGCCACAGTGACCTGGATGTGCTCAGTGCAGTAACTTAAAATGAAAAGAAAAAGTTTTAGTCAATTCTGAACTGCTTCAAGTGTCTAGCCCAAGCCCTGTCCAGCTAGAGAGTGCTCCTCAGGAATAGATCCTGACCAGCACAGCCACAGCCCGTCTCTAACCCCCTACTTCATAACAGCCCCTGTCTGTGTTTCATTCTTCTACAACAACTCCACACAGCGACTGTATATGTCCCAGCTGCATCAGTGCATGCTCTACATCTTTACAGTTATTGCCAACATGTGATTTTGGGCTTTTTTCTGATTTCATTTATAGCCCCCAATACTTTTGTATGTATTTTCTCACAGTGCACAGTAAGGAGCCCCCATTATAATTTTCTTAGTCATCAACTCAAATGTAAAGAGTAATTATCATTAATCTGATCTCAAGAATGTTTTGTTTACACCTGCATCTCTACATCACTCCTCTCTTCATCCAAACCTCTTGGCTGTAGTCTTCCAAACACGTTGTGCAATGGAACATCTTTGCCTGGTCGATGCTGTGCAGAGACATGAAATTCCTGGCATGAGGCATGCTAGAATTCCAGTTTGGAGGCAGGATGAGCTCGTTTTAATTGTATTTAGGTAGAAGAAATCATCTCTGTACAAGAATGTTAATGCTTTGACCATTACCTAGAACTTTCTACATAGCATTCAGTGTTGTACCTTTCCTTTGCCATACTCTTGAAAAAGGGATTTTTTTTTTTTTTTTTTTTTCCGCCAGCTGCATCAACAGCATACAACAGCTTCACAGGCATTTGGTGGCTGGTCTGTCCTCTGGGGCATATTTGCCGTAGCATGAGACAGGACATTGGGAAAAAGCGAAAAAAGGAGCATTTGTTCACACACACACACACACACACACATACACACACACACACACACACAACACACCTTTTAAATGATACCAGAGAAAGAACGTTGGCAACTGAAAACTAGAAGAGCATTCCAAATCGGGATGGTGTAGAAAAGAAGGAAATTATTTTGAATTGTTGGTTCAGACAGGGATCCGAGAGAATTTGATCAAGCGACTTGATTTGCTTCTTGCAGTTGTTGGCTGAAGGGAAGGGGTGGGAGGAACAGTTATAAGGCTTCTGACTTTATGAACAGCATAGAGAGCTGACATTTCATTTGCATGCCACATACCTGGCTGCTGTCCATTGGACCACTACAGTCTTGCTGATTTTATCAGCGGCATGGTGGTTCCATGGAGAGCAGCTGTACACTAGGCCAATGGTGGTTCCATGGAGAGAGCAGCTGTACACTAGGCGCCATGGTGGTTCCATGGAGAGCAGTGTACACTAGGTGCCGTGGTGGTTCCATGGAGAGCAGCTGTACACTAGGCGCCATGGCGGTGGTTCCATGGAGAGCAGCTGTACACTAGGTGCCATGGTGGTTCCATGGAGAGCAGCTGTACACTAGGCGCCAGGTGGTGTCCATGGAGAGCAGCTGTACACTAGGCGCCATGGTGGTTCCATGGAGAGCAGCTGTACACTAGGTGCCGTGGTGGTTCCCATGGAGAGCAGCTGTACACTAGGCGCCATGGTGGTTCCATGGAGAGCAGCTGTACACTAGGCGCGCCATGTGGCTCCATGGAGAGCAGCTGTGCACTAGGTGAGGGGGACTGAATGTTGCAGGCATGACTGCTGCCGAAGGAAGATTACATCATAGGAAGGAGAAGGGGATTGCATGGGGAAATGGTAATGTCTTCACACAGTGTGAACTAAGTATTCTTGGCCAGTTCAAATCAGCCTGCAATCTCGGCACAGGAAACTTAATTGCAAGCTTAGAATACATAAGTTCTTATGTTTGTGCTCTACTATGCATTGTGTGTGTCATGAGTGTGTGTGTGTGTGCGTGTGTGTGTGAGTGTGTGTGTCCATGCACACAAAGTGTGGTGTGTGGTGTGTGTGTGTGTGTGTGTGTGTGTGTGCGTGTGTGCGTGCGTATACTATGTTAGATCATAGAATACTGTTGGCATTGTAAGTGTTCATTGTTACAGAGGAGCAGTGTACAGTCCTCAGGCCAGCAATGTTTCAAACATCCACAGTTACTGCTGTCATACCAGCAGCAGGGGTGCTACGGTCTCTCACTTTCTTCAAAAGTAACAAAAGCGCCACAAGAAGCTGGTATTGTCTTTTTTATTCTCTTTGTAAGTGTCTGTCTGTGTATCTGTGAGTGAGTGTGTGTATATCTCTGTGTGTGTGTGTGTGTGTGTGTGTGTGTGTGTGTGTGTGTGTGTGTGTAGTGCAGAGAGCGACATGTCTGTATGCAGTTGCAAAGTTGGATTTAAAAAAAAACTCTATATTATTACTATACAGTATGTTACATTTCAAGTATCAACACTTCTAAAGTATTGTATGCATGCATCTTGACTATGCCTCGGCCAGAAAACTACGTACAGGAAGACTACAGAGAGGGTCATGGGATGCATGTACCTAAAGCTTGGGTCTGACACATTTGGCCTTCTACTACTGGTGTGGCTGAAGCTGTGACATGGATATACTGGAGTCCCCTGGCAATGCCTGGCAGTCTGAATAGTAAAAGGGGTGTGGAAGATATGGGCATGTAGGTGGCTGAGGCAGATGTGGAGGGATGACAGCAGAATGTATCTGTACTTTTAAAGTGAAGAAAATACAGTGGAGAGAGAGAGAGGGAAAATCTAGCTGCTCTGTGTCCACAATGTTCATGGGAAGAATTTACACACCAGGTTATGTCATTTTGGGTTTCCTGTTTTTACCTTTTTTTTTTTTTTTGGGAGGGGATGGGGGAGTTAGTCTTCTTGTGGCACTTTATGAGTTTTTGTGGGTTTTTCCCCCAGAAGTGGTGGGTTGGTAGCCAGTTCTTGAACCTGATACACTATGTTTCACCACTCCAACACCACTATCCCCCTGTCTCATCCTTCTAATGTACTCCTGTGTAGTCACTCAGATATTGGTCTTTTACTCAAAGAATACAGTACGTATGGGAAGCCCTGACTGGATGTTAAGATATTTGTCACAATTTATTAACCTACCTTTTTTCCCCTTGAAACAGAGCCACAGAAAGACAGCGCTGAAACCGAACTCCAGAGAGTGGCAGCCCAAGCCGACGCTCTGTACGACAGCCACAAGATCGATGAGCTGCTGTCTTTGTTGAGAGGGGTCACCGACTCGCAAAACGATGAGATCCTGTGGCGACTGGCCAGAGCTTTGAATGAGAAGAGCAAGAGAGTTGATGACAAAGCAGAGAAGAAGAGGGCTGATGTTTGAAGCTTATGAGGTAGTGAAGCAAGCACTGGCACTGAACGACAAGAACTTTGCCTGCCATAAGGTAAGAATGTGAGTTTGAAGCAAGACAGGTCTGAAATTTTGGTACATACATGCAAGCGATGCTTCACAGAGATCACTGTGTTGCGCAGCGGCGCAGGTCTGTCACAGAAGGATATGCAGATTAATGTCAGGAAATTTTCATTCCAACAATTGGAAGTGCACTTTTTTTTGTTCATGGGTAAAGTAGTAAATGTATCTTGCAAAGTGATATGGATATGAGACAAAAAAAAAAAAAAGACAACAGCAACAAACAACAAAAAGCTCAGGAGAGCATCAGCTTTACTAAACCCTGAAAGAAATGAAAAGCTGCACCCACTATCAATGCCAGTGACCACATCCAGCACACAGCTGTCTGCCAACACTGAATCAAATGGTCTCCGCAAGAGATGTACAGCAGGTTATGCCATGCAAGGGAAGCAAATCACTTGTATGAACTTGTTCTGAGAGTGGCAACATCATTTGATGGTTCTCTCCCCATGTATATTCAGCAAATAATGCGAATGAATATCGGTTTGACATATGGAAGTAGGCATCACATAAGTCGTCGGAAGCTCCACATGGCTTATGATGAAATGGGTCATAGAGGGTGGGTGTGCACGCACATGCGTGTGCATGCGTTCATGTGTGTGTGTGTGTTCTGTTTTGTGAACACCTGCAAACTTTGATGTCAAGAAACTTTAATACATTACTCTCTGGCTAAAATAATTAAGATTTTTACTCATAATTGCAGCCAGGGTTTTATTGCTTGTTTGTTTTGTGTTAATAGTTGACAAGTACTCATAATTGCAGCCAGGGTTTTATTGCTTGTTTGTTTTGTGTTAATAGTTGACAAGATATTGTTGCTCACTGACTGAAGTTTTAACGTTTCAGTGGTATGCAATACTGATGGACAAGACGGCAGAATATGAAGGAACCAAGGCCAGAATTTCCAATGCCTACATCGTCAAAGAACACTTCATGGTTGGTAGATGTTGACTCAGTGTGTCTTTCCTTGTCTACTGCAATGACATATGCATACATATATACATACATACATTGATCAAAAGATTGATCGATCAATCTATCTCAAACATGCATAGATGAAAAGATCGATCGATCAGTCTTTGTTTTTCTGTGTCTCCTCTTTTGGGTATCATTTATCTATAGTTTACCTTTAGCCTTCACTTTCTGTTTTCAATCTAAGATTTGCGTTTTTAGATTTTCATCAAAGTAAAATGGGTTAACCTAATCTCCTTTTTTCCAGTATGTTGATCTTCCTGTCTGTCTACGTTGTTAGATCTTTATTGAAATCGAATGGGTTAACCCAGTCTCTCACTTTTCTAGTCTGTTAGTATTCCTCTCTGTCTATCTGTGTCTAGCTTCTGACGTTTAGTTTTTCTGTCTCATCCCCATACCCACTTGCACCCATCTTCTCAACCCACATTACCACCACCTTGTCCCCACTCATCCCCCATCTCTGTTTTTTTTATGTTTCTCTGTGTGTTTTCATTTGTCTGGATCAAAGGGCTTTGAATACAAGCAGTGGTTGAGGGGGTGAGAGTTGGATGGAAAGTAATAATAATGATAATAACACACATTTATAGAGCGCCCTTTCTCACTAGAGCTCACAGCGCTTTACAATATTTAACTATAAACATGTAAAAACAGAAAATCACTATACAAAACCATAAACCCAGTCACCTCATCAATCATGAGAATGAAACATAGCAAGGAGTTGGGGGGGGGGGGGGGGGGGGGTGGGGGGTTGCTGGCCAAACCAACATTGACACCACACACACACACACACACACACACGTACACATTGTCAGTTTTCAAGGGCAACACTTACAACACGTAACGCAATGACACACCCAACACCAGGACAAAATGTTTTCTATAAAGAAAATTCCTTAAACAGATGGGTTTTGAGTGCAGAGCGGAAAGCAGAGTCAGTTTGGCAGAGCGGATCGAAAGTGGGAGAGAGTTCCAAACAGAAGGAGCTGCAAAAAAAGAAGGAACGTTCACCATAGGTTTTTGTTGAAATGCGTGGCTTGCAGAGTTGAGAGTGTCGGATGATTAGCGGAGTGTTTCTTGCCCATGTGTATATGCTAACCAGGTGAGAAGATAGACAGGGCCAGATCCATTGACGGCATGAAACACACATGAAAGCAATTTTGTATCTAACGTGTGCTTCTATGGGGATCCAGTGTAGAGTGTGGAGATGCGGGGTGATGTGGTCTGTACGAGGAACCCTCAAGACCAGGCATCTGCAGTATTTAGTAAACTCGGAATTTGTTGTATAAGATCTTGTGGGCAATTTACAAGGAGACCATTGCAATAATCCAGACGGGAGAGCACAAATGCTGAAACAAGAGTTTTTGTTGCCTTAGTTGAGAGGAAATGGTGAATTGAGCTGATACGACAGAGTTCAAAGTTAACTGTACGAATTACGTTCATGACCTGAGCATTCATTGTAGATGTGAGTCAGAACAATGCCGAGATTCTTTGCTGATTTTGAAAATGGAACAGTGGCATCACCGACAACAAGAGAGAGTCCGGTAATGGAGCAGACAGTGACGTTCTTGGTGAAGAAATGACTAAAGCTTCAGTTTTCTCATCGTTTAACTTGAGTTTGTTAAATGTCGTCCCATGAATTTACATCCTGAATACGTGCTTGCATTGACTGAACCAGCTTGTTGACATGGCTGGGTTCTGCAGACTTTTGTAACTGAGTATCATCTGCAAAAGAGTGAGACAGAACAGAGTGAGATGAGATGATATCAGACAAGGGTGTTGTATACAAAACAAACAAAACTGGGCCAAGGACAGAACCCTGTGGCACTCCATAGGCGATTAACGATGGGTTAGATTTGCAGTTTTGAATAGATACAGTTTGAGTGCGGTTGGACAGGTATGATCCAAACCATTGAAGGGCTGTGCCAGAAAAACACCAAACACATGTTCTAAACGAAAGAGAAGAACGCTGTGATCAGTGGTGTTGAATGTGGCCAAAAGATCTGTCACATGCTGAATTGGAATCGTTCAGAGTGCTTGAAAGCAGAGATAATTGAAAGTAGCTGGATCATCAGCATCGGCTGCTATGTCCACCTCTATTTTTGCAAAATCTCATCAGAATGAGGTGCCGATTTTGTCGAATGTTTTGGTCATTTCTATGAGCAATCATCCCAGCATCCAGTGTCAGACACTGAAATGAATCTCTGCTCTTGTTGCTTGTAATTACGGTTGATTATGATCTGTTTTGTCTGTAAGGTGGTGTGAAGTGGATATAAGTGTTCGACAGATCAGTAAGTGTATGGGAGAGTGTATGTGAGTATGTGCACACACATGCATAGTTCAGACCCAGTGTGCTTGCATCTATATTTTGTGTGTCTTCTGAGGAAATTCTTCAAGAAAGCTTGACCTGAAAACTTATGAGGAGGAGAATGGAGGAGAGGGGAAGGGTGGGAAGGGGACTGGAGGGTATCAAAGGATAGAGGGAGGACACTGGGATGGTGGGCATCTGACAGTTACACCTCATTTTCTGAAAAATACAGAGAATGGATGTTGATAACACACAGTGGTAGAGTGATGCCGAGTACATGCTGGTTCTTTGGCTGCCATTGCAGAAAGCCAGTGAGCTGAACCCCAAAGACGCCACAACGCTCTACACACTGGGAGTGTGGTATGTTGCTCCAGGTTTGAAGTAAGGTTTACAGCTCTTCTGGGAACTGTGCACCCAGCCTGTTTCAAGAGGCTGAACACACTATTCACTTCTCAGTCATTGTCTGGTCCCCCTTTCGATCATTTACCAGTTACCATTGAAATGACATGGAATCTGTTAACCCGTTGGTTACCATTGAAATGACATGGAATCTGTTCACCCATTGGTTACCATTGAAATGACATGGAATCTGTTCATCCATTGGTTTCTTTTTGTGAGTGATTAAAAAGGGAACAGCTGGCACAGATGCACAGAGAGCGAGGAGATGTAAGCTGCACTTTATCAAGTTTTGTTTGATACAAAATAATCAGGGAAAGGTTGAGAATTGCTCACATCCGTTTAAATCTCAAATTGAGTCTCTGTGTTTAACGTTTAGGCTGGTTTCTCCAGAAGAGATGTGCTGCCAGTTTGCACATTAACCCGTTCCCTGCCTGGAACGTGTAACGCACGTCCTGAAAACTGAAAACCGCTACGCCCGGGACGTGAGTATCACATCGTAACTTCATCACGGAAAGCTGAAAAATCTACTTTATGCAAATTGCGAGTTGAGAGGTTACAGCTGATAAGCATATTCAAGATGGCAGCTCAACTTAGCACTTCGTCGACGCCTCCCGTTTTCAAGCGTTACACTGCGCTTGATGTTTTAGATGACGATAAAAAATGATAAAGACAGTGATGAAGAAGACCTTTGAGGATCGGATCCTGATACTAGCGATGAGGAGGAGACGGATGGGAATCAGCACCATCACTTTTATCGGAGACACGTGCTGGTGATGACGTGGCTTCATCATTGTTAGTTGCACATGACAGCTGTGAGTACAACGCCGCGAGCGAGGGTGACGAAGCGGAAATAGCCGAACCCGTGCCATCAACGAGCACTGCACGCACTCCTATCATGACCGGAGAGGGTAGTGGACATGGTAGGGGCTAGGATGACGGCGAGGTCCTGTGGAAGCGGCCGGGGGGGCGTGGCATGGGGCGTGGTCAGTCCCAGCCTTGGTGGTGTTTTCATTGGGAATACTAGTCAAAAAGTCAACTGTGCCAATTTTAGGCTGCACAGAGCTCCAGTCTTCAGTTCCTTCATGACCAGAAACCGGATTCAGGCAAGTAGCTCTTTTTTTTTCTTTTTTTTTTTTTTTTTTTTCCATTTTTTGTTTTACTTACTACTTGATTCTTCATTCTTCCACTATTTATTTTCTGTATTTCTCTTCTTTCACATATTTCCTACTGAAATCACATAATTATGGCAAATAATGACTGTATGGATAGGTGTGGGACTCTGTGTGTGTGTGTGTGTGTGTGTGTGTGTGTGTGTGTGTGCGCGCGTGCGCACATGTGTGCCTAAGCATTGTTTATTTCTGTATGCAAGTTTTCCATATAAGTTTGTTCATTTTGTAAAGCACAGAAGCACTCATCCACAGCAGTTTTTTTTTTTTTTTTTGTGCCCATTGTGGTGTTTTTACATTCATGTGTGTGATACTGTTACTGTTAGTGCGTGTGTGTGTATGTGTATATGTGTACAGTGTGTGTGTGTGTGTGTGTGTGTGTGTGTGTGTGTGTGTGTGTGTGTGTGTGTGTGTGAATTGTCTGTGTGTGTGAATGTCTGTGTGTGTGTGCCTAATTGTGGGTGTGCTCACTGTGGTGTGTGTGTGTGTGTGTGTGTGTGTGTGTGTGTGCGTGTGTGCGTGCATGCATGCATGTGTGTATGTGTGTGTAAATTGTGTGTGTGTGTGTGTATGTATGTGTGTGTGTGTAAATTGTGTGTTTGTGTGTGTGTGTGTGTGTGTGTGTGCCAAGTGTGTGGTCTACTTACTGTGGTGTGTGTGTGTGTGTGTGTGTGTGTGTGTGTGTGTGTGTGTGCCCAGTTGTGGGTCTGTTTACTTATCTTGAAACTTTTATTCTGTATTTCAGATTCTTCTTCAGTTTACACAGTATTTTTCTCTGTGTGTTTTTTTTTCTTTTTTCTTTCAACAGACAATTGTTTTTTTTTTTTCTTCAGACCTTTTTTCCATGGTTGTCATTTTGAACATTTACCAATAAGTATTATACTATAACAATTTTGGACCACACTGTATACTTACAGTGATGCTGAGTAAAACACTAAAAGAACTTCTTGTCAGTGTTTTACAGGTTTTGTGTGTGTGTAACATGTGTATGTATGTGCAGAAACTGTTCTTTTTTGTAAAACCACCATTGGTACATCCCTGTCCATCCCCTAATGGCCAACAAAACTAGATTATATTATATAGAATCATAGCTTGGGGTATAAGGAAAGAGAAGCCATAAAATCTAAAGTCATATGTCAGCAAATAGATAAGCAGTCATTGAGGTATTGAACCTACCCCAAATAGTAAAATTATGCCCCTTTCTAGTAGAATTGGGTACCCCCAGTAACATACAGATTGTTACACAGAGGGACAATTACTGATAACAATATGAATCCCAGGTGTTTGTAATGTTGTTGAGCAAACACCAAAAGGTATTTTTGCTGTGTTTAGTGGGCTTTTATGTGATGAATTGTTGAAAAATCTCAAACTGAAAACAAACAAAAAAAAACAGTTTTATCATATATTATTAGTGTGAACCATCATTATCACCCCCAAAATCAAATAAGAATGAAATGAAATGTGTAGACAATGGTATAAGGAAGTAATCCACAAAAAAAACTAACAAATAAATCAACAAATGGATGTGTAATATAGATGTTAGTGAACATACTGTGAAAAGCGCATGATTATGCCCCTTTTTACCTAAAAAATAGTACCCCCAATTATGAGCAGATTATCATCAAGAACAAGATTCCTTGGTATTTATATGACTGTGATGTGTTAGTGCTGATGTTGAATAATTAGTCACACCACTTTTTCAATGTTTTCACTGATTTTATATGATGCATTTGTTTTTGTATACTTGAAAAGTGTTCTTTTTGTAAAACCACCATTCATTATATCCCTGTCCATCCCCTAATGGCCAACAATACTACATTATTGGTAAATACAGCATCATAGCTTGGGGTATAAGGAAAGAGAAGCCATAAAATCTAAGTCATATGTCAACAAATAAATAAACAGGGATTGAGGTACTGAACCTACCCCAAACAGTAAAATTATGCCCCTTTCTAGTAGAATTGGGGTACCCCCAGTAACATACAGATTGTTACACAGAGGGACATTTATTGACAACAGTATGAATCCCAGGTGTTTGTAATATTGTTGAGCAAACACCAAAAGGTATTTGTGCTGTGTTTAGTGGGCTTTTATGTGGTGAATTGTTGTAAAACTCTCAAATTGAAAACACAAACAAACTGTTTTATCATATGTTATTAGTGTGAACCATCATTATTACCCCCAAAATAAAGTTAAAATGATGTGAAATTGTAGACAAGGGTATAAAGAAGTAATCCGCAAAAAAATCTAACAAATAACTCAAGAAATGATGAGTAACAGAGACGTTAGTGAACATACCATGAAAAGCATGATTATGCCCCTTTTTTACCTAAATAATAGTACCCCACAATTATGAGCAGATTATCATCAAGAACAAGATTCCTTGGGATTTATATGACTGTTATGTGTTAGTGCTGATGTTGAATAAACAGCAAGACCACTTTTTACAGTGTTTGATTCATTCTATTTGGCGCAGTGTGTTTGTGTATACTCGAAAACTGTTATTTTTTGTAAACTTTTTATAATTATGTCAATTTCTGATATACTTATTATCAACATAATCAAGTCATTTTGACAGGACATTGTAGACAAATGCATAACAACAAAACAACATGCAAAAAATCAGAGAGATCTGTCAAGAAATAAGTGAGCTGTAACCATTTATATTGAACCTACCCAAAAAAGCTAAATTTTACCACGGCATACAGATTTTCAAATGTGCTATTATACTGTGGCAGTGAAGGGGTTGCGTACCGCCAGACAAAAAGTGCGAGAGAATCCACATTGGCTGTTCTGAAGGTGTTGGATGATTTCACCTGAACTGCTGTATACTATACTCTGGCCTGTTCAGAAGGTGATGGATGACTTGACCAGAACTGCTGTATACTATACTCTGGCCTGTTCTGAAGGTGTTGGATGACTTGACCAGAACTGCTGTAATACTATACTCTGGCCTGATCTGAAGGTTTTGGATGACTTGACCAGAACTGCTGTATACTATACTCTGGCCTGTTCTGAAGGTGTTGATTTCACCTGAACTGCTGTATACTATACTCTGGCCTGTTCTGAAGGTGATGGATGACTTCACCTGAACTGCTGTATACTATACTCTGGCCTGTTCTGAAGGTGTTGGATGATTTCACCTGAACTGCTGTATACTATACTCTGTGTCAATCTTGCTTGCAGAAGTTGCCTTCATTGAATCTTTTAAGCAACTGCAGAAAACGATCTTCACCTCTGCACATGACTGAGGGTGTGCAATATAACTGACTTTTGATATCTGCTTTAGATAGTGTCTGCTTCACATGGGACATCACAATAGGGAAGGATTCACAGCAGAACTCATATGATTCTGGAACGGAAGGATTTCATTTTCTGTGGTGGCATGTGCTGCTTCGTTTGTCCTCTGTCTACCTTCAGGAGGTTCAGTAAAGAGGACCTGACATTCTGTAAGAAAGACTGTTTTGTTTATTCTGATGAGGTTTTGTTCCAAATGCAGGCATCAAGAGGGACAGTACATGCTTTCTTTCATTCATATGTATTCAAGACCTGTGGTAGAAAAACTGGGAGAGAGTAGCTTCATTCCTGTGGCAAGGGATAACGAGGGACAGTTGTGGGGAGGGGGTGGGGGGTGGGGTATTGGCGTGGAGAGTGAGCGTAGAGTTGTGACACACAGAGAGAGAAGGCTGGGAGATGTGTGGCATTTTTCTTTGACATCTTTAACCTTTTTAACTTTCTGTACTGCTGTGGACAATATGGGCCTTAGTGCATGCTTTGAGGACATTATGGGCCTCAGTGCTTGCATTAAGACCCTATGGGTCTTAGTGCTTGCATTGAGGACAATATGGGTCTCAGTGCTTGCATTGAGGACATTATGGGTCTCAGTGCTTGCAGTGAGGACAATATGGGTCTCAGTGCTTGCAGTGAGGACAATATGGATCTCAGTGCTTGCATTGAGGACAATATGGGCCTCAGTTCTTGCAATGAAAGATGTACTTGGTAACCCTCACATTGCCGACCTTGCCAGCTGCAAGGCAGAAATGACCTAGTGGAGTCATACTGAAATAAGATAAGGACAGTGAAAGAAATGTGTGTGTTGCCTGTAAATAAATGTTAGTGATGCAGAAGAGAACAAAAATGCAAGGGTGATATATTTCTTGTTTGTGCCCCAAGTTCAGATTTTTTTTAATCAAAAAAAAGAGATAGAGAAGAATGATGCTTTATTTCTTGTTGTATCCCAAGTTCAGATTTTTTTTTTCTAATTAAAGAAGAAAAGATGGGAAGGAATGATGCTTTTAGAGAAAAACATTGCAATCTTTCTTTTATTTTGTTGTAGCTGTTGAGAAATTTAGCAAATGTGTTCCAGAACTGAAATGCCTTTATGAAGATTTGATTTTTTTTTCCAATCTGCTTTAAATAGTCTTAAAAGTAATATAGTTTGCGTTCTTGTTTTGTTTCAGGCTATCAACATTAATCAGTGAAATTTATTGTGTTTTGTTTCATATTGTTCACATCTATCAATGAATTTTTTTTGGGGGGACAAGATTCAAGCTGTGATCATTTGTCAGTGGAAGTTGTACCGCCTACTTTCCAGGTGTTTTCTATTTGCTGACATGCCTTGGTACCAGAGGAAGATTGCTGCAGCGTTGTTTGCCTCCCCTCCAACATCCACGTATGAGGAGGGCGAGTAATCAGCACAGACATGTACTGTGATAGTTTCTGTACTCATTACTGTTCAAAATCTGTTACATACAATTTTTTTTTTCAAAGTTAGGAAATGTTAATGGTCTTTTGGATAAACTTTGAAAGTCTTTTTGATCAAGATAAGGAAGTACCTGTGAAATCTATTCCAGAAGATCTCTTGCGCCTTCAGCTAACTTCAGAAAATACAAAGTGAACAAGTAAACATTAAATAAGGAGCACCAGGCACTTTATATCTGAAGAAACATTGGTGAATTGTTTTTTTCCCAGACAGTCTTTATTACAACTGGTTTGGTGGTGGTCATACATGTAATTTGATTTTGAATGTGTATTTTGGCTGGCCTTGAAGAAATTAACAATCCTGATGTGTTTTTGTGTCCTCCAAATACATAACAGTTATAGCACAAAATGATACCCCCACCTCTGGCCCTCTTTTCCCATACATTGCATGACTACCTGATATTTTCTCACTGACTTTGGAGCAGGAGTCTTCGTTGGTGCGTTGCCCTGTGGCAACAAACCTGATGTTCCTGTCAACCGTGGGCACTTGGACAGGGATAAAAGATCATGCATATGGTTTTGTATGCAGCTTTTAAGTTCAGTTGGGAAGTGCAAGAGGGCAGGAAACAAAAAAAGAAGAATTGATTGTCATGTGCATTTCATTTATAAGATTTTTTTTCTCTCTAATGATAGGGTTTTTTTTTGTTTCAGGCTTTAAAGTATTTTCACCAGGCAGAAGAAAGTGAGTACATTGCCTACATAATTTTTCGTGAAAATCATTTTTTCAAACATATATTTTATGTGTTTTATTGTGGTTGGGGGGGTGGAGGGGGGGGGTATAGAGGAGGTAATAAGGAAATAAAAGGGGGTGAAAAGGGAGGGTGGAGTGTGCGATATGGTTATCAACATCAGCAGGTTGAGAAATACTGTGAAACCCCTCAATTCCAACCCCCGTACGAAGACTCCTCCCTTTTTTTGTATCCGAAATAGTTTATCTATTCAGTTCTTTCTGTTAACTTCAGCTCAGTTCAATCGCCTTCTGTGGCCGGTTAGGGACTGATAAGCACGCACACAGCTTTTGAGTTACAACTTCCCAACTGCCATCAGATTTGTTTGCCTGTGGGAAAAAAAAAAGGTGCTTCCATTGATCTTTTTTTTTTTTTTTAAGGGCAGTATTTTCATTCAGTGATATGCAATTTGCAAACTGCAAGCCTGGAACAGCCTTCAGTTGTTGTTTTTTTTGTTTTTTTTTTTTTTGGGGGGGGGGGGGGGGAGGGGTTCATTTGTTTTCAAGAAATATGGCTGCGCTGGAACAGTAGGTATCAAGAGGGATTCAGCTGCTGGGCAGCATCCTCTCTGCCTCATGACGGTGTGTCTAGGGTGTGGTTGTGTATGGGAAAGCCGGAGTGAGTAGCCAGGGAAAGTTATGTCACTGAGAGGACTTAGAAGGTGGGACAGAACGAAATAGGCATTCAGCTCTTGCCATGTCACGTTATGTAGCAGTAGGACCTTTAACTTTCAACCTGCAAGTGCTGTGAGTTGGGCATGTCATTTTTTTTGTTGTTTTGTGTTTCAACCTTACCGTGATATGACTGGTTTTCAGGGAAGGATTTAGGTTAACAAGATGGTGACAGTTTTAGCAGAGATTTTAGTTCGCCAGGATATGACCGTTTCCAGTCAAGGTTTTAGTATGCAGTCGTTATCATTTTCAGAGAAGTTTAACTTGATAGGAGCTGTTTTCAGGCTTTCTGTGCCAAGCCGTTTTCAGAGGAGGTTTTAGTTTTACAAGACTGTGACATTTTTTTTGTGGATGTTGTAAAGCAGTATGGTGGTGAATGTTTCAGCCGAGGTTTAAGTTTTAGACAAGATGGTGGCCTTTTCAGTAAATTTTAGTGCATCTAGACTGTGACCGTTGTCAATAGAAGTTATACTAAAACAAGATGGTGACTGTTGTTGACAGAGGTTTTTACTAAACAAGATGGTGACTGTTGTTGATAGAGGTTTTTACTAAACAAGATGGTGACTGGTGTCAAGAGGTTTTGCTTTTAAAAAAAGAGAAAGAGAAAGATGGTGACTGTTGTCAATAGTAGTTTTACTAAAAAAAACAAGACAGTGTCAGGTGTCAAAAGAGGTTTTCCTAAAACAAGATGGGACTGGTGTCAGTAGAGGTTCCCCCCTAAAACAAGATGGTGGCTGGTTTTACTTAAACAAGATGGTGACTGGTGTCAATAAAGTTTTACTAAGAACAAGATGGTGACTGGTGTTGATAGGGATTTTACTCCCTTTTTTGGTTAATGGTGTCTGGGTGTCAATATAAGTTTTACTAAAACAAGATGGTGACTGATGTCAATAGAGGTTTTACTAAAAAGAAGAAAAAAATGGTTGACTGGTGTCAATAGAGGTTTTACTTTTTTTTTTTAAACAGTGACTGGTGTTGATAGAGGTTTTACTGAAACAAGATGGTGACTGGTGTCAATCGAGATTTTACTAAACACATATGACTGTTGTCAGTACAGGTTTTACTGAAACAAGATGGTGACTGATGTCAGTAAAGGTTTTTACTGAGACAAGATGACCACTGGTGTCAGAGGTTTTACTAAAACAAGATGGTGACTGGTTTCAGAGGTTTTACTGCAAACAAGATGGGGACTGCTGATGTCAGTAGAGGTTTTACTGAAACAAGATGGTGACTGGTATCAGTAGATATTTTTTTTTCTAAATTAAGATGACGAGTGCTGTCACTAGAAGGTTTCCTATAATTTGAAGGTGCGCTTGGTTTCAGTGGATCCCAATTTCTACAGCAAGAACCTGATGATGCTGGGCAAGACGTACAGTCGCCTGGGCAACAAGAAGCTGGCCATGCTGTACCTGACCCGCGCCATCGAGTTCCCTGTCAACACTCCTGATGACAGAGATGTAAGCCTGTCCTCACTTTGTTCGTTCTTCTTCTCCAGCATGGCGTTGTTTTGTCTTGCTTTGAGGTCTACTGTTCCATGAAGTATGGCACCATTATTTTGGGATAGAAATATGGACGAGGCTGGGAGGGAGGGGAAAGGGTTGGTTGGTTGGTTGTTTTTCATTTCCACACATATCAAATCTTCAGCTGGTTAACTGTCAAGGGCGAAAGCAGTCGTATAAACCTTATTGAACAAGACCCATAAATATCATTTTAATCTTTAATGTTGCAAAGCCATCATTAACATTTTTAAGATGCGCAGGTTTTCAGCACTAGTCAAAGCAGAGGTGGGCAAGATTTGATTGGAGAATGCAAGAAATGCACAAAAACGCACTTATGCACACAAATGCGGTTAGTTTTTTGAGGTGTGCGTCTCCATCAGGGGGGCCCAAAGTCGAATGTTAGAGCTTTTGCCTGTGGAGCTGATGGGCCTCGAGTTCGAACCACTCCTGCGGTCAGATTGTTTCCAGCTTGAAAAACCTTCTCCATCAACCAAATATCAAATGGGTACCTGATTCAGGTCAGGGACAGTTCAAGGCAGCAGAAGGAGAGGTTCAGGGCTCCACCTTCCATCATGCTATGCCCTTGACATGGTGAATCTCCAACAGTTCACCGCCCCTGAAGCAGTAGGCTATTAGGAGTCTCAATCACCACCACAGATACGTCACTTTTCTACATGGAATGAGCTGGGTTTTTTTTTTATAGGTGGGTCATGTTTAGTGGTTTGTTTGGGGTTTGTTTTCCAAAAGCTAATTCAGTTTTTGTACTCTTCTAATAGTGAAAAAAATACTTTGAAATCGGATATGTTACTCTTCAAGGTATAGCCACTGGAATATTATGTCCCTCTGGCATACCACTTTACAAACGTCATTAAAATTCACCATGAAACTGTTGGATTGGTGTTTTTCAAACTATTTCGTAATTGAAAAAAGAAAGTATTTTTTAAGAATTTGTGAACAGTAGCTTGTGCAGACATGTCAGTTTTAACTCTTTCTGGCAGACGGGCCCGATGGCTTGCCTGCTCGCGATCAGAGCTCAGACAACACACAAAGTTAAAATCTAGCACATTAACCTGCTATTGCATGCATAGATAAGAAGTAAGGAGAGAGCATGTTGAAGCTATTTCCATGTTGTATCATGTGCTGCTTTCAGTAAGCAAATTTTGAATCTAGCTCATCTAACTCTTATTCCATGCATGAATAAGAAGTGAAGGGAGAGTATTTGAAACCTTCCTTTTTATATTATGTGCTGCTTGGTAGTAAACAAATTTTCAAGTGGGTGGGTGTGTGGGGGGTGGGGTGTATCAGTTTTTTGCCGTTCAGTCTCTCGGACCATGAACTGAAAGTAATATTAGTGTGAGGCAGTATTTTAATGAAATCTCTCCGTGATATCTGGGCCACTTTTTTCAATTGTTGTGGCATAGTGAATAGACAAAATGACACTTTTGTGATAAGAGATATAGATGAGGTGTAAAGAAAAGTTCTTGGCCTTAGCTTTACTGGACCTAACTTTTGACCACATACTCCTGACAATGCAGTTGCCCATGACCCATACTTTCCACAAAAAAGGCTTCACTGTACGGTTGCTACTGTGCTTATCCCTTTCATATGATGCCAGTCTTCCATGAACCCATGGAGATTACACAGGCTTTGTCTGGTTCTTCACTGTGTTTATCCTTCTTCACATGTTGCGGGTCTTCATGACCCATAGTTTAACAGACTTCGCGTGTTTT
>JADBJO010029089.1:0-19415 GCA_016801955.1 Conus betulinus | reverse complement strand
TGGACCATGTCCCCAGCAGTGTATGCTGGATTCCTTTTCGAAATGGCAGCTGTGGCCCACTGAAACAGGTCATTGGTAGACTGTGGATTGAAGTGGTGACCGGCCAGATGGGATTACGAATTACCCCCACTGCGACAGCATCGCGTACCCCGGGGCAAATGGAACCCATGTCCTTGTGGTCTCCCGTCGTGTCACAGGAGATTTATAGAACCGGAGTTTTGTTAGCATGTGGGAAAAACATGGGCCTTTTTCCACGCCGGGAACTTGCATGACGTACCCTACAGGGGCCACATCTAGGGCAGGGGGCCCGGCTGAGGAACTGAAGACAGGGCCCCAAGATCTTCGCCGCATGCCTGGTGGGTCCGAGGACACTCCCCAAATGGTCTCCCAGAGTTCCCCCAGCTACAGTTCTGAGACGCCTGTCGATCACACTTCTCTTGGGTCTTGCTAGCTGCTTTGTGAAGGACAACCAAGGCACCAGTTGGGTCACCAAGGAATAGTGTTGTCTGGGGGTTTGGCACGCGCCGGGCTCAACACCGACAAGGTCCGGGCGCCAGCCCGATCAATATATGGAAAATTTGTTATTGCCAGCTCCGAGCGAGGAAGCAGATGTCCTTCCTCCAACTTTTATTTCCTCAGACTACGGACTGCATCGTGGGTCATGAAAGATTTCCCTCGGTAGCGACTGAACCACTCTAAAGGATTCCTCCCTTCTCCCCCTTGTCGTGGATTCCCCCCTTTCCTTCACCGGCCAACCGGCAGCCGGCCTCTGTGATGTGAGGGCCCACCTAGCCCCTTGTGAGTGCGGACGGACGCACATAGTTCGAGCGGCGCCCCCCCCGTGGCCGCCCATGATCAAGCAGTTTCCTCCAGGGGCGATACTTTTTTCTTTCTTCTTTTTCCTTCTCCCCTATGGGAGGGATCACGGTCTTTCTTTCCGTCCCTGTGACGGACAGGCTTTCCCCCCCCCTACCCCCCATCCATCGAGGCCGGACCGGCCGACCAAACACAATGCTCGAAACCAAGCCACACGCTGGGGCTGCCACAGTGACCCCTGGAGTGATGGTGCTATTGTTGGGTGCTGTAAGCTACAATGTTCCCTCGGAGGGGAATAGAGCACAGGTCCCATGGAGGAGAACCCCCAAAAGGGCTGTGGCAGACCTGGGGCAGAATCCTTTAGTGGGGGCAGGGCTAACTGTACAGCACCGTGTGTCTTGTTGCGTGACCTACCCCTCACTGCTTGTGTGTGTGTGTGTGGGTGTTGCTGTGTACGTGTGGGTCTTTGCGACTTGGGTATGCGTGCGGCTTGCGTGCTCCCCCAACCGCCCCATCCCCGGGCGGAGCCCTAGAGTTCAGAGTGCTTATCGCCCCCAGCACACATCCCTGGTGGGCATCAAGGGATTCCGGCGCCTTCCTCTGGTGTAAACCAGGGGTACCCCAGGATGCGGTGGAGCGACCATGGCATATTCCCGATCCTTTTTGCTTTTTCCCTCCACCTACCCCCCCCCTCGCCAAATTTTTCTTCCGCCCCTATGTGCACATTCGGCCATTGAGCCAATGGCTGCACACTGCGCCTGTCCTCCTGTTGGACAATCCCCCCCTTTTGGCTGGCTCGATCGTGCGGTTACCCGTCCCGTCCCCTGGTCCCAACTGGTGTCCTCCCCTCCGCGCCAGAGTTTTGAAAGGGACCGTCGGACTCCGTTTTTTTGCCACAGTAGGGGGGGAATATGTTTCGCCTAGCCAATGTCTTCCTGTACCCCTAGGGGTCCGGTAGATGTACCGTTCGCTATCGGGTGTTTGGTCCTGCTGATCCCTCGCACCCCCCGGGGGCCTCCTGAGCTTGGAACGGTCCATGTGGCCTTGTCAGCAGATTCTCTGACCACAAGCACCGGACTTTATTTTGGACAGTTCAGTGGCAGTCACAGATGACAATACCAGTCCGCCCACACGAGTCGGGCACGCTCGCTCATGCAGGACATGGTCGGCCTGTCACTTATGCCCATGCTGGGGTGCCCGAGAGTTCATGAGCCCTGCATGTATTAGTTGTAGGGGAAGACTTTACGTGGCTACGAGGCCGATTATTATAGTCCGAGAGGGACGGTTTTGCCCGCGTGGATTCCGACACTGAACTCCCTATACTTTTGTGTTGTGCTCTGTGCCTCAGCAAACTTCCTTTCCGGGGGAACGAAGGTACCGCCATGAAGCCCCTACGCCAGGTATAGAGGACCCGTTTCCCTGGTGTCTCCCAGTTTGCCCAATTGAAGGGATAGTATTTTAGGCTAAGCCAGAGGGAAGGAGGACATTCATGCTCCGCCACCCGACGGGCATTTGGGGAAATCCTGCTCTCGCTGATGGGGCCACATGAACATTGGTTATTCCCCGCGTGTGTGGAAATGAGCCGGGCAAATACCCAACCTATACCACGAGGACCCTTGGGAGAAGCGCGAATGCGGGTACGAATTATACGGAGGTTTCCCTTTGGGCCGGTATTTGCCTGCGTTGGGTTGAGGGGATTCTGTAGCAATTAGAATGTGGCAGCTTGCGTTCGCCCTTTGTGCGCAATGAGCCGTCGTTTCCCTGTTAAACGGCCTCTTGTGGAGCCCCTAGGGGTACCCCAGGTATCTATATAACAATTCGACTTATGAGCTCCCATGCCGCCGGAACCACCCTACACATACGGCCCGGTCCGTATGTTTAGACTGTAGTCAAATAACGGTTGGCTCTGTGGAATCGGCACTGGGGTCCTCCCGGGGCCAACAAAGGAATTTGGAAAGCGATGTGGCTTAACCGTCGGTGCTCACCTATTGGGCTATGCGTGCGAGATGCAACCCAGGAGCACTCCCACGACACACACCCATTAGTGCCCGAGACAAAGTCGGGTCGATAAGAGATCGGGTACCGACACTTGATCTACATTGTAATAATGATAACATGGGCGTACTAATATTAACTCCCGTGCACCCACATCACGGAGATCCCACTTTTTTAGAGGGCATCGGTAAGCACACCCTTGATCTACCTTGTGATAATGATAATGGCCGTACACTGAATACAATCGTGCACACAATTTGCGTAGATCAAGGAATTCGTAAGACACTTCGATCGACTCTGCTGATACACTGATATTCACGGTAAAGAAAATTCTCCCCCGGGTAAGACACGTACTACCGCAAAACATTGGGTACGCTCGGCACATACTATGGCGAAAACGCACAAACTGGCCCTGCCCGGAACAATCCCAGATGGCTAATCTGACTGGACCGGTGAGCGGTTCGACGCCGGAAAGTGTCGCGGAAATGGACGCGCCCGAGAGTAAAACCAAACACATGAGCAACTTGTGTTAATAATGAATAAATAAGGTAGAAATGAATGTGCACCAGATGGCTGTACACTATTAAGAGATTGAAAAGACCCCGTATCTACTGAGATTTTTAAAGTAGTGTGAGTACATACCAATGTGACAATGTATACCGTAGATGCAAGAGATATGTATACGACACTCTAAAGGTTCCCCAAAGATTCCCAAGAACAAAATTCACGGAGTTTTCAAAGGCAGGTTCCTGCATTTTAAACCTCCTCAGTATGCACTTATCTGCGATAGCTTGACACCGAAACCGTCAGCAAGGTAAGCTCAAATCTCAGCCTAATTTGAACCTGTATCAATTAAAAAGTAATTTAAAGAGAGGAAAGTGAAAGACGGACATGAAATAATTTGATTACCAAATTCCTACGGATATATATGTTGCCTATATCGTAAGTTTGCAAGAATGCGTCACAGGAGCCTTTACTCTGAGGCCCAATAAAAAAACAATCTTCCTCCGAACCGTTCTTCAGAATTGTTGTTAATAACTGACCGGAACTTTCATTCCCAGGCGAAATTCTAGGTCCTCTAAGCGTCATTTACCCAGCACTCTTACTAAGTTTCATTATGCCGTCAAACCCTTACACAAACACACGTATCTCCATTCACTAATTATTCATTCTAGAACGGCAGCATCTACGGTTAGCCACGGGGTCTTTTTTTTTCTTTTTTTGAAAAACGGCACTTTCGACTCAAAACTCTCAAAATATTCCGTAATCCCGAGCAACTTCACTCGGCATATGTTATAGACTCGCGTTTTTTTGCAACCCCCGCGATTTTAGTAAATGGTACAGGAAGAAGGACCCCAGTCACGTTACTCGACCTTCGAGACTCATTTTTACGAGAAAAAATGCACCCTTGGCGCCCATTGGTGCCACCCCATGTTTTAACTCGGGCTGCTGTTTGCGGTCCCCCGCGCTAGCAGTTTGCTGTTGTGATTTCGGTTTCCGGGCGGTCCGGCTTAGCGGGCGACTGATGTCACGATGGGTTATAGGCAAGATGGGGCACGAAAATTAAACAATTATTTTCCTTTAAAACTTCTTTTGTCTATTGTTTGGTTAATAAAACAAAACTGGAAAAACACTGTTTGGGTGATTTTCAAGCTCTTGTGTTGATTTGGGGACTGACATATGGGGGCAAATGATGAAAAATGAACAAAAAAAACGTTCATCGTAAAGAACTGTATTTCATCATAGCAGAAAGGTTCTGGCACTGGAACACCGGGACTGTCTTGTTTTTGCCTGAGCGGTAGACGTGCAGTTACAAACAAAGAGTCACTATATTGTTGGGCTGAGTACCGCTAATGCAATTATTAAAGGATTTTTTTTTTATTATCTAATACTGCTTTTTCAATAGTTTTTCCCATTTTTTACTATAGTGGCCCATTTGCGCTTGCATTTCATTGCTGTTTGGGAACCTTATTCACAATAGAACATTCGCAAATTAATACCATGCTGTTTTGACTTACAGATCAAATATACATGTTGCAGCGATAACTCAATTTCTGCTCCAACAACGAAAACCAAAAGTTAGTACAACGCTACTGGGGGGGGTATCTTTGTAGTCCCTGGATCCAAAGACCACTTTTATCTATCACAATCAGACCCCCGTCTTTGTAAAAAAGGCATTCTTTTTGATGCCCGTTATGAGAACAGGCGTCTGACATAAAAGAAGTTATTAGCAACTTGTCACACACCAACATTTTTTTCCTCCCTCAAAGAAAGTCCTTTTGTACCTCAAGTAAAATATGTGACAACTATGACCCCATCCATATGAGAGCACAGATGGTTGCAACAATTGACCCCTTTATGTGGCAAAAAACTAACATAAAACCCCAATACAAAACACCCCATTTTTGACCAAGAAACCCATTGCTCAAAAGTATCCCTGTGCACTCTCCCTGGTAAGGCTATCAATATAGCGGTGTTAAAAATTGATACAACAAACGTAAAGGGCAGTTTGATCTCTTGCGGCATTAAGGTTGATGAAAAAATGGCAGTGTGATGGGGCTGCGTCAGGCTTGCATGAAAAACCTGATCTTAAACAAATTTTACATCCTGTTTTAATTGTTGTCGGCGATTTGACATACGCGGAGATAATTGAAATTTATAAGTTTGATGTACAAACTTCTCTCCCTTGGCAAATCGCAGGACGTCCAGGATTCGTGCCCACGAGCTTTGTAATACATTTGTTTTTAGATAGTCTTTCATTAACCGTAATAGCAGGAAAATTCTTTTTATCAGATGTCATCTGTCATTTTTCCACATTAACAGAATTTCGAACCGATTGGCTTTGATTTTCACAAAGGGTTTCAAGGCAGGTTGGTACAAACATGAAACACATTTTATTGATTTGCAATAGGGTTTCAAGGTATTGAAACTCCACACCGTCACGAATTCAAGGAGTTTCCGGGCAGTTTTTGTTTTTCCCACCTGAACTTTCCGGCTTCCTGCATCTACCTTCGTGATAATAACTATGGCCGGCAAATATAGGGTCTCACAAACAATATGTGGTCGTGGAAACTCCGTTCGGCAAACGATGTGTGACTGGAGCGTAGAACCTCCGCGGCTTGACTTTTGGTAATACGGTGGCAGATACGCCGACCCCACGCGTGAAACCCATCAACGAGCAGCACTTTTTTTTCGACCTCCCCTGATCGGGAGGGCCTCTGAATGCCCGACATTCCAGGGAACAAGCAATGGGGCGAAGAGTAAAAATAAAATAAAACGCTGTAGATATGCAGAGCGTCCGCACGGCCCTGAATAGGCTGGCAGGTAGAGCGTGAATTAGGATAAGATATGATTGTTTCCTCTCTTAATAGCATGGGTCGAGAGCACCTGTACAGGTATCGAACATCAAACTCACACCTGTACTAGAAATTAATGGAGACATCCGTCAGTAACAGCATCCTAGAATTATCATAAAGATACCCCTCGATAACCAACAGCTACTAGTACACACTGGATAATAAGCGTGGCCTATAAAAGTGTGAGGCCCAGCACCATCCGTAGCACCTAAACAGTACGACCAACAGAGGCTATTTCGCGATGAGAAGCAAGAGGCTCCGGCCCATCTCCATGCATTGGGTGACTAACGATGGACGCGCCTATTCCCACGATTCCCCGCCCGACTCAGCTTGTATCCCCCCTCGCATCCCGTCAAAGTGTTAATCTTACAGGATGGAGCCACCGCGAATGTAAAACATAAGTGCCGACGGTACAGACCAGCTCCGTAAGCGCCCCAGTAAAATAGCATCAATCTTAGTTTGCTCCTGTTCTGCCAGGACAGGCACACGACTAAGATGTTCTGCGTGACTCTAATCCGGCCTCCCCTCGAGTCGCCCCTGAAAAGCCACCGTGTTTTCAATGACCCCGCGAACTAAAGTTCTCCCTTTACGGAAGAAGAATGAAGAAAGCACACACCACCTATGGCTCGTAAGCGAACACTGCCTCCTATAGTCACACGCTGCTGGTCCTGGGACTTATGAAAACAACTTCTCTATGAAAAACAACAACTCAAGCAACGCATGATGAACCGAAGTGTATCAAATGGCAAAGAGTTTCCAAGAATTTCACAACACATAAGTGGTCACCCACCCACCAGTTTCATTTCTCATATCCATGTTTGGCTTGTACATATACTACCGCATACTTGTGTTAGATAGCACCATAGTAGTTAGTATGAGCACGTTAGTCAGCTGCAGTGCCAGGCCGAAGTTTGAGGGCACATATGTCAATATAATGACAGTCAAGTGGACGGCCCACGACCTACGGTCGCACCCATCGGAATAGTTGCCGGTGTGTGTCTCCCGAATATCTATTTATAACTTTGGGCGATGCCAGTCCATAGCAAGCATAAGTCGTGTGCCTCTGTTCTTGCTAGCTCAATTCGTTTTTTTGTTGGGACAGAATGTGTGTGGTGGGTGCGGTTCTAGCAACTGCATATGAGAGAAAGGGAGAAGACGCACCATTTCAAGTTTTGGATACGTTCTTCTCAGTGAGGATGACCCCACAATCCCAGTGATCGACATCAATCGATCACAGCTAGTGCGTTGCATTCTGGCGGAACAAAGTATTAATTGAGAAACACGCAGCAGCCTGTGTTTCACCACAACTGATGAGTACAAGGCCAGCTAGTATCACCATTACGTGGGTAGGGTGAGTGCGACAGCTTGTGGAGCTGCGGGTGAGGTTTATGATGATAACACTAGTGGTACGCTGTCAAGCAGAAAGACGGGCGCTGTTAGAACTCAAACGATGTGGCGGATTCCATCTCTGTACAATCTTTGCAGTCCGATAGGCGGTCAGGCGTTACGTGCCCTTGTCCTTCAACTATTAAGATTCCTATGCGGAACAAACATTGACAGAATGAATCACTCGGCCGGGGAAGAGAATTAGAGGAAGAGTGGGGACGCGTTACACAAAAAGGGGAAACGTGTCCTTTTTTTTTTTTTCTCAGGTAAATACTTTCAAGCGAGACGGGTCCAAAGGGAGAACAAAACGGCACTGAGAAGGGGAGTCATTGAGCCGTCAGTGCGCCAGCGCGCATGAAGTGGAAAATAAAAAACGCCAACCGTAAAACCTCAAGCGGCAATAGTGTTCCATATGTTTAGCATAAGCCACAACAGAACAACAGTAAAGAAGGCAAGCACACAAGCAATCTCTACAGAAACAGAAGTACAGGCGAGACACAGCAATAAAACCGTCCTTTGTTATTGTTAGGCAGGATGCCGAAGTGAAGGAGGAAACAGTAAGGTATCCGGCTTATTCCTGGTGGAAGAGGGATGGGGTCACATGCAGAGTCTTATTACGGATTAGCACAAAAATTTGCCGCCTCCTTAGCCCCTTAGCGAGCTAACTAAACTGCCGTGAATGCTGTGGTCTGACATGGGACGTATATGACGGCAAATATGGATTAATTAGGTCAGCAAACAGGAGTCAAGTGAGAACAGCGAATTTTGCATTTCATTAGGGGTCCTGCTCCGATAATGTCATCTGTTCGTTCGAGTTGCAGACGCATTTATCGTTTGCACTTCACGATGCCAGCATCATCTTCTGTGGTCTCAATGCTGGCTATTTTTGTTTCTGCAATGGGTTTAGACTGTTATTAAGAGCGGACATGGATCACAATGTTGGGTACCACCGAAGACTTGGTTCTACCAGCCACTGGAGGGAAAGAAAATAGCAATGTGATGAATGCAGGAAACTGAATTAAGGTACTGCAGTAAACAGCAAGTAGTGAAAATGAAGAAAATGAGCGAGGTTTTGGGTGTACAGTTAATGCAGTAAACAGAATGGGCCTGATGTTAGTAAGTGCACGATCCATTAATGAAGTTACACCTTTGAAGCTGTTATGGGATGAACCACTTATCTGAGGACCTGAAACTGAGATCAGTAGCAGCTATTCTTACAATTAGTCATTGTTTGTACGATCCATGCCTCTCTGTTTATTTCAGTCTGCTGTTGGTCAACAAAAAGACCAGCTAGACCGTTACAAAGACAAGGCAATCTTTTACTGTCGGTTAGATGGGAAAGACAATTTCAAAGTTAATTGTCTTATACCATCTATGATGAAGAACGTTGCACAAAAACCTTGACGAGAGTGAATGAATTTCCAGTGACATGCCTGTAAAGTCAGTTCAGAGTGACTTATGTCTTTCGTATTTATCATTTAAGTTTTCATCAGCATCACACAATAAACGCTAATCACAGCCTGACAAAACGCATTCATCATGCGACAGTTTTGACCTGTCTTCATCATTGCACACTGGACTGTTCATCCGCTACACTTGACTGTTCGAGTAATGCCTAGCACTTGACTGTTTCATCATGCTACCACTTGACTGTTAACCTGCTACATTTGACAGCAATACGAATGATTCCGTGTCACAGGTACTGTGGCGATAGTGTAGCTCTGCTTCAAAGCAGCACCACACAGACATTACCAGGCTATGAACCCCCTCTGCCCCCATTCCAGTCCCCTCACAGCCACACAGGCATACACCAACGGTCTCCCACAGGACAATCTCTTTCAGCATGTCACACGGCTGACCTGAAACGTCTCCCACAGACCAAGTCCTTTTCAGCAAGTGTTACACAGGCATACCCCGAAGTCTCCCACAGACATCTTTCAGCATGTTACAACAGGATTACGAACGTCTCCCCATAGACAACTTTCAGCAGGTACACAGGCATACCAGAACGGTACCCACAGAGCAGATCCTTGGGCAGCATGTTACAAAGGCACTACCCCGAACGTCTCCCACAGACAGATCCTGGAGAGAGCGATGTTGACACAGGCTGATACCCGAACGTACTCCGAACAGACAAGTCCGTTTCAGCATGTGTACACCCCGAGGGGGGCATACCCGAAGTGTCTCCATGAGAGCAACCCTGATTCAGGGCATGTTACACAGGGACATACCGACAGAAAGTCTCCCACAGACGATCTTTTCAGAATGTTACAGCAGCGAATACCCGAGACGATCTCCCGACAGGACAGATCCTTTTCAGCATGTGTACACAGCAGTACACGAGAACGCTCCCACAGCACAATCGTTTCACATGAGTAGCACAGCATACGCCGAACGGTGCTACCTCACAAGACGAATCCTTGGTGCAGCATGTTACATAAGGCAGTTACCAGAACGCTCGCCAGCAGAGCAATCTTTTCAGAAGGCGATGTTACACAGGGCATACCAGGCAGTCTCCCACGAGACAGAATCATTTTCAGCATGTGTACACAGGCACAACGCCGAACGCCCTCCAGATAGAGAGACCCTTTTCAGTATATTACACAGATGTACCAGCCGACTGAACCCCTCTCAGGAGCCTAAGGTACACAGCTAGCACGAAGAGTGCATTGAAGCCCAGAGTAGTCGCCTCTCACAGAGACGGATCCTTTTCAGTAGTTGACACGGCAGCAGCCACTGCAGCAAGCACAACATGAACAGTAACTTTAGTAACACGAGAACTGCAGCAACTAAGGGCCCAAAGTGAGTGCCTCACACCGAAGCAGATACCATTCGTTTGTTTACACACAAGAGGCGGGCAACCCAGAGACCACAGTAGCGGACAACCCGCCACAACATGACTTTTAGTTAGAGATGAGGGCTAGCAGCAGATGAACCTGATGAGTGACCGTCTCATAGACATGACCTGTTTCAGTATGTTAGCACATGAAGAGCAGAGGACCAGCGCACATGCGACCCCCCTCATGAAGCCGTTGTTAGTTCCATGGGCGAATCCGACAGAGAGACGAACCTGATAGAGCATCACTTGTATGAGACCTCTTTCGATGTTACACAGACGAGATATACAGCCACTGCCCCCCCGCTCATGATCGTTTCACACAGGTTGAGCACAGACATACCAGAGGGGTGCCCCGATAGACCATTATTTTCAGTGTAGGCAGCACAGACTAGTAATAGAGGGACGATGCACACAACACACGTACTTTCTTCTGCAGATCAGCAGGTTGATTACTCGACGTGCGAACTCGCCCATACAGACAGGCAAGTGATTAATCATCTGTCCCACAGAAGGGGAGTGGAAGTTGTGCGCATTGACGCTATTTGTATCCCGCCATAGAGACAGCCGATTACGTTCCATCTTCAGGGGAAGGTAATGGCTGATGGGTACGTGTCATCGCAGATACAACAGCCAAAATGGGCCTTTCTCTCCGAAGTGATGAGTAGGAGTTTTACGGTGGGTTGGGTGTGCAAAAGATGTTATACGTGCAGTGTCACAGGAGAACACGGAACCTCGGTTCGTTAGAGTTCTCATTTCGAAGGACTGTTATGGGCAGAGAATGGAGGCAGGAACCGAAGAGTTGAACATGCATTGTCGAAGACGAATCCCCCTGTAAGCAGAAATGCCCGAGCGGAGATTCAAACCCGCAGCCCCTTGGAGTCTCACCGTGCATCACCGGCCAGAGGACCGTAGCCACACGCTGAGAGCAGGAGCGATGCCCGGAGGCGTGCCCGGCAGTGGTGTGTAGGATTAGGATGCGCATCCGGGATACCCTGGTCCCAGTCCTTGGGGCCCTTGAAAGGAGATGGAGCACGAAGTGGGGGGGAGGGACGGGGGGGGGGGTGGGTGGTTGGGGATAAGGGTGACAATCTGCTTGGAAAGGAAAGGGAAGACTCCTGTTGCGACGGATTGTCTGGGAAGTAAGAGAGGAATGACTGGGTTGCCTTCTGCCGGACGCCGCAGGAGAGGCTGCCGACCGTGGAACGCTTAGCGCTGGGTTGACGAGGTGCTAGAGCCCTGGGTGGGGGGACGCGACGTGCGCACCTGGAGAGTGAGTTTGCAGTGACCTTGCGAAAGATGAGAGGGAGCTGTGAATGAGACTGAGGCACACAAGATACTGGGTTTTGTTGAGATGCAAGCTGGAGACTGGGCGAGGGGAGAGGGGAGGCAGAACGATCTCGGAACAGGAGAGGAAGCACAGGACGATCGTTAGTTTAGGAGGAGATGGGAGGCAGTAGATACATGACGTATACATTATGACTGCAATTTGCCACCAAAAGATTCAGGGCGCCCTCACAAGATGACTGACTGCGCTGTGAATGCTAATGTTTTTTTTGAGACATGGGTACGAGGATGACAGAGCGCCAAGAGCCTATGGATATATTGGAGTGCCGAGTGTGCTGCTACCAGACTGAGCATATCCGGCCCAGCACACGAGCCTGAGCGAATGTCCTTTGTCTACCTTAAGCAGTAGATCACACACGACGCCGAAGTGCCTAACAGAGAGCGAGTCCTGTTCGATCAGTGACCAGTCGACAAAGACAGTTGATCACCAGAGGGACAGCCGATGACAGGCCACGACAGATGTGTCAATTTGGAATTCTAGTGCAAAAGCCCAGGCGGAGGTGCATAGTTTATTAGCAAGATGGCGAACAGAGTGAGCGTGCAGTGTGGCGAGCACATTTACCGAATGGAGCCATCGCACAGATCTGATACCTGCCGACGCAACAACCGATGAGCATTGAACTGGCTAGTCGATTGTTACATAGCAGAGAGCATAAGGTCGTGCAGAAGCACGATTTTCAGTTGTCACATCGATGTAGTTCAAAATAGGGAGAGGACTTCAGAGCTGTTTCGTTACTGTAGTGATGGGGGGAAATGAGCCACATGGAACGTGAAGCGGAGGGCTGAATAACAGTAACTACATGCGACAGAATTCTCGGACATGAAAAAAGAACCACAAGCACACTAGTCAGCAAAGCAGGGTACAGTTGTTGGGCGAATAAGTAGGACGATGGGGGGGAAGGAATATGAGTTGGGCTTCAAAGTTGGGAGAGACAGCTGACAATTGATAATCATGGACGCAACCTAAACCCCCAACTTGAGACAGGCCGAATGTGAGATGGGTGACAAGAAGTTCTTGAGCCTTCTTTTTTAGTGTGTTATATGTTGTTTTATTTCTTACTAACTCGAAGAGGAATCAGGGCAAAGTTGGACGAGAGACAGTACGCATGTAACAGGGCATCAGTCATACTACGGTAGACATCTAGTAACGTGGTGGGTGTGAAATGATGATGCAGTAGGGCAACACGAATGGGCGGAGTAGATGATAGGAGAAGTGCGTAACGAAAGAAGAGAACTGAAATTAGACAGGAGTAGGGATAGATGAAGGGGGAAGGAAGAGAAGGGAGGAAAGGGAAGCAGGTGTTACATAGCAATCGAAGGCACCTTTGATTTATGAAAGTTGAATTCAAGGGGGGCGATATTGCCAGAGAGAGAAGGTATCTACTATTTGATGACTGACTTGTGGCGGACACGAACTTATAGACTGAGCGAACTCTTGGATCCATGCACCCTAGAGCGGATTTAGGCCACACTGTTCATGAAGCGTATATGAGAGTACCCCAGAATATAAATCACTTAAAGATTCAGAGGGATCGTTTTTTTTTCACACCAAGAGCCAGTACCTGTTTTCATGAAACTTGGAATGAGCACGGGCAGTATCCTCTGACGTCAGCCGTTTGAAAGCAGCGACGTAGTGTTTTGGGCGCGTTTCCAGAGAGACATAGCCGACGATCTGATCGCGAGTGGTGTAGAGTTCTTGATGGTGATTCGCATACCTTCCGCAGGTAAGCAATCAATGCAGAGACACGAGGAGCATTGTTACCAAGACGAGTGAGTAGAAAGAATTCATCTGGTGGATTGATGAATAATTCTAGTTTAGCTTTGGACAGAATGAGGTAAGACAGATGAGTTAGTCGGCTTTTAGCGACACTACAGACGCATCGGGACGGCAAGTTTGTCAATATCTCCACTGGCCAAGAAACACTAAGTAGTTCAGTATGAAAGGATACCTGTCAAGACTTCAATTCCAAGAGAAGCATTTAGTGCGCGTCAAAGCAGAGAAAAAAGAAAGGAACTTGAGACGCATGTGCAGAGAGAACTAACAGACGTGACGAATGTTGACATGTCATATGGTATTAAGGCAATGAATATTCTTAAGAACAATGGTGAAAATAAGGAGACATGAATTTTTGTTAAAACATTTCGAGCTTTCCATGCTGAGAGCCGACGCTCAGATGCGAAAGTAGGAGCTTCAAATATGACACAATGCAGGTTCAAACATTACCCATGAAGCAAAGACCAACACTCACCTCGACTACAGCAGTCTCTTTCGCAAAACAGCACGAAACAGCACGACACACACGAACACCGAACACGACAAAGCAAGTTACCTGCAAGTCCTGAGAGGTATGTGTTAGGATGATAGTAGCAACGGTCGGTTTGGTCATGGTTCTGTCGAAAGCAAACACGAAAGGTGCCCATTTTGCAGGAAAGATTGAAGAATGTGCCTCAACGCAGCGTCTGAGAAATAAGGAGGACGAGCGACCCAGGCAGATAGAGGGACGACAAAGGGGTCAAGAATAATTTTAATCTACAAATCGGCGACAAACACTGTATGCCAGGTGAGGTCTCTAGGCAGACATGAAAAGAGAGGCACCGGTCATCATGCTGGGGCATGTCTGTTTTGAACAGAGAGAAGAGTGAAGATGCAAGCAGACAGGCATCAATCAGATACGAGATGATAAGTCTGCGACAGCCAGAAGAAGCGTGTACATTGCCAGTCACCTCCTTTAGCACGAGAAGTTTACTGGCGTGGTAGTAAGTTTCTGCCGAAGTAAGCACGCAATCTATGTTTAGAGTGATGCAAGTGAACGACGAAGTTGCATGCATTGAGATTGTTGGTTTCTTAGTAGATTATGTCAATGGCTATTCTGGCAGCCGATATATGCAATCCGTGTTACCTACATGCCGGCAGTTTTTTTTTTGAGACTTTGATCTTTTTTGCAATGGGTTGGCGCTGATATTTCTTATTGGACGGGCGCCCGGCAGTAGCATGTATGCCTAGCATGACCTGCCACCTATTTGTTTATGTTATGTTTTTTTACTTTTGGTTTAGCAAGATGTGTGAGCGAGTTGAAAACTACAATCCAATACGTGGTTTAGATATGATGAAAGAGTGGATTTGGCTGCTAATAACTTGAAAGCTTACGCGCTGATACGTGATATCCACTGATAGCCACATGAGCTAACATTCGCGAGGCAGGCGATACCACGAAGATGATAACAAAGTTACACCAGACTTCTCGGCACTGGTAACCTGATGAGAACACGAGATCACCTCCTTCTCCTGAAGCCGAGCCCAAGAATCGCTGTGCTGAGTCTCCCCCAGGAATCAGTGGCACCCCTCCGTAGAGAGCTTGCATGGAGAGAGAGCGACCCCGGCTGGACATGCTGTGCTGCGAGGGAGAGCCACTGTGAATGCACTGGTAATGCGTGCAGAGTCCGTCATGTCTCTCTGAGCGCACGTGTCAGTGCATTGCAGGGGCACCATCGAGAATGTCATGGCAGAAGTCATGCCCCTGTGACAAGAATCTCACCAAGTTAAGCGCTTGATGTGTGTTTATGCGTTGTTTGAATGTATTCTGTAATTAAAAATTTCTGTTTGAATTCTCTGTAAGCACAATGACGATGAATGTTGACATAAGTGAGACTCTTTGTCAAACACGCGGAAGTGGGCTTGATGAGTTGAAGTGGTCTTGCCAGAATTAACGTGTAATTCTATCTTCCTATCTCTTTGCTGTTGCATCTCTCTGTTTTGTGAATATATGTTTACTGTGTGATGACTGAGCGACCGGTTTCGAATTTCTGCTACTTTTAGTCATTGATTCTTGAGAGACTTCGAAGAGCTTTAGATCATGACTAGCCACCTCTCTTTAAAACAAAACACCCACCCCACAGAGCGAGTTCATCTAACCTGCCACCGAGAGCAGAGAGGGAAAAGGCTTGCCGGTATGAGTTTAAGTATACGAACAATATAAATACCAGACAAAATTCATTTGTACTTGGGTGTATGATCTAGCAGGTCAAATCATACTCAAAATTCCCTTTATCATTGACGCTGTCTCATGAGAAAACATGGTGGTCGTGCTGTCCTCTAAAGTAGTTAACAAGTTGACGTTATCGTAACAGATCTGCCACGTATAAAAGAAAATTATGACAAAGTACATGCTCTGCAGATGAGTTGCAGAGAGACGCTACTGTCTCAGTTTTCCAACTAGCAGCGAGTCACCTTTGTCAACTCTGGTTTGGAGTCATTTGTTTCTGAGGACTAGGAAGGAATCCCCGCAGTGAATTTAGGCAATCAATGCGTGATCAAGATTCCCAACGTTTCCCAGCCAGACGAGTTGACGATGTGAGACCCCAACTAGCTATACCCCGAGCAAACGCAGTTGCACTAATTAACTTTGCATTCGAGCAGCAAAGTATAGGTAGCACGCCAAGCCATCAGATATGCTGGGTAGTCTTTGAGCGTAGTCTTGGGAAGGACCCTGAGCAGCCATGACGGTCAAGCGTTTCTCGCCGACAAAGAGATGTCAAGACTGAAAGTAGATGTTCATCGCTAGTTTCAGGATCTTCCACGAAACCACTACTCAGAGAGGCTATGCCAGCAGAAGGTTAAATTCGTTCCCACAGGACGAGGTGTTTTGACGAAAGTTTTTGTAATGACCCTTTTACCGACTAACAATGATCTGGGGCTGTCCAGTGTTACTTTCTCTCCACGGTCCCAACGCGTCATAAGGCCAATATAACAATTCATATGACAGTACATATTATGCATATGTGTGTGGTGTGTTGTTGTGTGTGTGTGTTGTGGTGTGTGGGGCATGGTGTTGCGCGGGTGGAGAGTGGGTGTGCGCAGGATGACGAGGAGAAAACGAGAAGGTGAGGCGTCACCGTCGCAGAGTGGAACATGTAAATGCTCTGCTGCAGCGTGGTGTGTGTGCACGAGTCCTCTACCTGAGATCTGGACAATGGCGACCTCTGGCCTTGAGCCGCGCAAGAGAGTCTAGTAGGTTCGACCGCGATTTAAACAGAAGCGTAGTCTAAGCAGCCTGTCGCGACGGTCGTGATGTCGGTTTTCTCTCTGCTGGGTTCACGTTTCGAACTGCCACAGGTGTGAACCAAGACCAAGTGACATGAGTGAGACAGCACGATTGTGCGATGAGAGGAGAGGTTGTGAAGAACCGAAGGCTACACTAGAGCCTATTTCTACTGTTGAAATCATCTGTAAATAACAATGGGTAACAAAATGCAGATGAGCATAGGAGATAATGGCTAGGACCATAAACACGAGAATAAATTGATCGACAAGGGCAAAAAAATGTTTTGAATTCAGTACGTCTATGACATAGCCATATGACGACAAATTCGAAATGGAATGCAGCACATTATAACAGTAGAGAGTAGTAGGAAACAGTCAATAGAAGATGACGGAAATTATCTCAGATGCTGGTATTGTTGTTTACACCCCCCCCCCTCCGTAGCCATTCAGATTGCCACTAACTCTTAAGGACAAGGGCTCCAAGCTCAACCACTGTACGCACGGCACACATGCTGACTGCCGCCCCTTCCATTAGCTTATGCTAAACAAGTGCGTCGCCCGTGCCACTATCTACAGTGTATGAATAGCAACTAAAGATGTATTTTGCATTACACAGACCGAGATACCTAGAATTTAGATAGCCAGAAAGATCAGCAATATAGAACTACAGAACGTCACTCATAAGCATGAATATACACTGTATCATGGCAGGCTTGCAGATAGAGATGATAGTAGATCTGTTGCTTGGTCTTTGCCTATGAATGTATAAAAGTGGTTGTGAAAGGCCATGCAGAAGAAATTGTAGATATGTCATGCTTTTGAAGAGAGTAGATAGATGGGTTAAAGACTCTGACACATCAAACCAGAGTAACTTTAATGTATTGAGATGGAAAAGTTCCATCAGTAATTCTGTGCAAGACTTGAATAAATAGATCAGAAAGTAAAAGAGAAAACAGGACACTTTTTCGCAATATAAAGTTAATTTGTAACAAAGGAAACGCTGACCGTTTTCTTTAGTAAAAAGTAACGAGGTTATTTAGCACACAGCCTGGAGGAGAGAGATCGGGGAGCAGACACACTGCTAAGAGCAGTGTAGGCTGTGCGGTTGACGTACTTGTAGAGAGCTACAGGGCATGTTGATGAGAAGGCCCCCTCTCGGGAGAAGCAGGAGAAGAGCAGAAGAATGAGAGCGGAAGGAGAAGAAAGAAAAGCAAAGAGAAGAAGCAGGAAAGAAAGACTTCTTTCAGGTAGAGGAAAGAAACCACAAGATACACCAAATGTACATAGCTGACCGCCAGGACAATGTCGCTGGCGAATCTATTCAGGGACCTGAACGTAAGACAAAGTCGCATCTGCGACTACACACTATGGGGACCACTGGATTTCTGTTAGTGTCTGTATCATTGCCGGGATGCACATCCTACAGTTTAGCAGCCAGAAGTCCGACAGTCTTCAAGGCCATGGTCGCATCCCCCACAAGCACAGCAGGTACAGAATACAGCCAAGAGAGCGTGCAAAGTCAAACATGGTGTTGTGGGAGTTCTCTCTCAGTCTATGTTTCATGCCCCTTTTACAATCTGTACCTCACAAAAATTTTAAGGTGGGACCAAATATGTTCACTGTGGGGTTCATTGAAAATAAAACAAAATCAGGAGGATAAACTTGGAGTTAAAACTGACCCCTTAATCATCGCAACTGGAAGATTGCTCTTGAAGAACAGCATCTTTCCCTTTGTTTCTTTTTTTTACATACAAACAGTTTTATTTTGGTGGTACATAAAAAAAAAATCTGTTTGTTCCAGAAGGCAATTTCTAAACAAGTCTGAATCCACCGTGAATTTCTGACTTGCATTCAAAACCATTCTTTATGTACTAGATGCGTTACAATGCAAAAGATCAATCATTACAACATTTCTTAAAAAGTATCATAGTAAACAGAATAACAGAGATAATGTTAGAGGCGAAACAGAGACAAGGGCGGTTGTAGAAAAATAAAGGACAAAATAGAGAAAAGTGAACAGATGTTGGAAACATGGTAAAAAGAAAGGAAGAAAAACAAGCGGAGGAAAAAAAAAACAAGCAGTTGAAGAAAAAAACACAATTACAAAAAATGTATACACAAAGAATGAAAGCCAACAGACAGAAAAAGAAGAACAAAAATAAGAAAAAGGCACAGTCACTCAAATTTAAGATGGGCACAAACATGGGGGAAAATGATAGGAGATCCAAAAAAATAACAGAGGAGAAAGAATCTAAAGATGAAAAGAGACGAGAATGTACAACGCTAGTGTTGGTTTTACTCATACTCCAAATGCTATTCATGTACACATATTTGCCCTTCCCCTGACTGTACCCGCTAATTCCCCACCACACCCAGTAATTCACCACAAACAAACAAAAAACTAACCCAACTGTCAAGGTTTGACTTGGTCAATGGTAACTTCCACAACCAAACAAACAAAACTAACCCCAAATGCAAGTGCTTGGTCAATGGAACTTCCACAACAAAACAAACCAAACTAACCCAAATGTCAAGTGCTTGGCAATGGGGAAGTTTGATTGTTACTTTAGTAGTTGTTGCATATGTTTCTCAGGGGCTCGGTCCATTGGGTGGTGTTCTTGGCATCAGCTGAAAAGTC
>JADBJO010029088.1:10000-15000 GCA_016801955.1 Conus betulinus | reverse complement strand
AATGTAGTAGTGTCGTGTAGTGTAGTGTCGTGTAGTGAAATGCTGTGTAGTTGTAGTGTCGTGTAGTGTAATGTTGTGTAGTGTAATGTCGTGTAGTGTAATGGTCGTGTAGTGTAATGTCGTGTAGTGTGTGTTGGTGTGGTGTAGTGTAGTGTCGTGTGTAGTGGTCGTGTAGAGTCGTGTAGAGTCGTGTCGTGTCGTGTAGTGTAGTGTAGTGTAGTGTAGTGTAGTGTAGTGTAGTGTAGTGTAGTGTAGTGTGTGTCGTGTCGTGTCGTGTCGTGTCGTCGGTGTCGTGTGTGTAGTGTAGTGTAGTGTAGTGTCGTGTAGTGTAGTGTAGAGTACTGTAATGTGGTGTAAGTTTAGTGTTTGTGATAGAGGAGTGTCGTGTAAAGTGAAGTGGTGTACCATAATGAAGTGAAATGTAAAAACGGTGTGGTGTGGGTGTCATGCGGTGTAGTGTAGTGGTACTGTAATCCAATGTAGTCTAGTCGTATAGTCTAGTCTAGTCTAGTCTAGTCTAGTAATCGTCTAGTCTGAATAAATCTAGTCTAGCCTACGCTAGTCTAGTTTAATGCTGTGTAGTATGATGTAGTGTTTTATAATGTAATATCTATTTCTTTCTTCCTAACATGACAACTTTCCGTGTGAAATTCGGGCTACGCTCCTTGAGTTTCACCACAGTATCATCACAGTACACAGCCCTATTATTTCCCTTCTCTTTCATTATTTTTTCTCTAAGAGATCGATGTCGACAGGGTTCCAGTTCACGATTCCAGAGAAAATACTAGCATCCAGCAGACTACTGACAGTTAATGATGATGTCGGAAAACAGACCTCCAATCCCACACAAGATTTGAACCCTAGACATGGAATACTTTAACTCCCTCTCGGTGGAAGCGCTGTCATTTATTGGACCAAATCCAGTTCCAGTGCTAAAAGAAAGGGTTTTCCTGGAATCAATGGGAATAGGACAATACCCACCCCCATCCCCTCCTCTACCCTCTCTGGCTTCTTTTAAGAGCAAGAGTCTGTCAAATGGTGCCAGTGCTGAGGTCGGCTCTTTGACTGCAGAAGGGGAAGGGAGAGGTGGGAGGGACGGAGTTTTTAATCCCCGGTGCCCAATGAAAAGGGCTTTGGCAGGACTGCAGGGTTTCTTTGACGACAAGAAGAAGCCGGTGCCGCCGTTGACGGACAGGTTGGCAATATTCGATGGAGTCTATTTCTGGCCTCATTCAATCAGTCAGTCAACAGTTCCGGAGCACCCATGGAGTGTGATCGAACTGATCGAACCCAAATCCATCTTTTATTCTGCTGCATTTTTTTTTCAAAGTTGATGCAGAGTAAGAGTGTGGAGTAGAAGAGTAAAATATTATCGAATTCGTTAGTCTCCTCATCACAGCTATTATTCTGTGTGAAAGTAGAAATGTCCTTATGCCGGGGAAACCGTGTAAATATAGTATAATGCATTCCATACTTGTCTTTATTCTCGATTCATTTAAATAGGCGTGCATCTTTTTCCTTCAGTAATAACTCACTGCACATACCATTAAACGTTCTTTTCCTCTTCGAAGTGCCTAGTCACACACCATTACTTACAGTCTGGTGAGAGGTTTGGACAATCTAGTCTCATCCTGCACGACTCGCAGTACGTATCTGGAACACTTAAACGCCTCCTCCTCTCGCTATAATCGACCTTATCCACTTCCAGCACTAAAATTCCACGATTCCATATTTCTTGAATCCATAGAAACAGAACAACCTCTCTGTGCTTCTCTCTTTTTCCACATCCCTTTGGGCCGATTAGAGTGAATATCGGTTTGACTCTTTGAATGCAATCAGGACAGACATTTGATTCCCTTTCCTAATAAAAAATAAAAGCTTTGGCAGTGCTGCAGGGTTTCTTTGACGATAACGTGAAGCTGGAGCCGTTAGTGACAGACAGGTTAGCAATATTCGGTGCCGATTATTTCAGATCTCAATCCGTCTGTTAGTCAACAATCCTAGATCAGAAACGGACTTTTGATTGATCGCAGCCGTACGCCAACCTTACATTCTGTTGTGAATTTCGATTATTTTTTTTTCTTAGATTAATACTGAGTAGCAGACGAAACTAGTGGAGCAGAATACGATTGTATTACTTCGTCTTCTTAATAATGCTGGTATTTCTCTGTGAAATTAGGGCTTCTTCCCACAGTGGCAAACCTGTTGATATGTATGGGCAATCTTCTGGTTTTTATTTTTTTTTTTTCTTTTTTTTCTTTTCATTTTTTTCTTTTTTTTGAGGGTCAGCGTATAGCTTTCACCTCAGCTAGAAGCATGACAGTCATGCAGCTCAAAATGGACTGTCTCATCGAAGATACTGACACAAAAACCACACTTATGGTCTGAAGAGTTGATCAGAGAACTGTTCTCTCTGTTTCTGCGCCAGACCCTAAAAGTAGACCCGGAATACTTTAACGCCTTCTCTCGTTGGTGCATATGATGTCACTCATCCCCTCTCCCCCTGCCCCCCCCCCCCCCCCCCCCTTTTTTTTAACCACTTCCGGTACTAAATTACTGGGATCTCATATTTATGGGGTCCATACAAACAGGACAGCCGTTCCTTTCTCTCTCTCTCTCTCTCTCTCTCTCTCTCTCTCTCTCTCTCTCTCTCTCAGTCCATCTAGGTTCTTCAAGAACAAGACTTTGTAAGCTGGCGTTTGGTAGGCTTTTTGATGCAGGAAACATGTGCTTTAAATTTCCAGTTATTAATGAATAGATTAAAAAAAAAAAGACTGGAAGGGCAGCATGGCGTCTTTAACAACAGCCCAAATCCAGAGCTCTTTGTGTCTGACAGGTTGGCAATATTCGATGAAGTCTGTGTCTGGCCTCAGTCGATTAGCCATTTAGCAGCCTAACTCGCCAGACTCTTGTCTAGCTGTGAAATTTTTATCATGAAAAAATAAAAAACGTACACACACTTGCAAATTAGAGTAAGAATGCACATACATTTGTATGGTGTCATCTTCTGACCACAGTCAGTCTTCTGAGGAATTAGGGTTCTCAAGGAGAATGTGTAGCTATAGTATGGTGCCCTGCTCTGTTTTTTTTTTTTCTTCCATTTCGTTTTCTTCTTCTTGGTGGGGGGCATAGCTAAGTTGGTAGGGCGCCGGGACTCGTGATCCTGGGTTCGCGGGTTCGAATCTCCGCCCAGCCGTTTCGGTACAGAGGGATTCTTCCCACGGAGTTAACATTGGTTCTGACTCTATTTCCCATACAGTCCTTCGAATGAGACTATACACACCGAGGTTCCGTGTATGAACGCACGCGTAACATCTTGCACACACATCAAATCCCATCACCAACTTTCAGAAGAAAAGGCCAGTTTGGCTGTTGGTATGGATGACACGTTACACATAGCATGCACCCTGCGTGAGAAATGGAAACATGAAGGAAGTAAGGATACTGAGTGAACGATATTGGACGATATTGACTGGATGACACAAGAAACGACTGAATGAAGCACCAGCTGGCAGCTCTTCAGTCGGCACTACCCAGGTAGGCAGCCCGTTGTGTAAACGAGCGTGGATTGTAAAGCGTTTAGAGCTTGGTCTCTAGCCGAGAATAGGCGCTATATAAAGTATTCATTATTTTTTTCATTATTATTGCTTATGTTTGTTTTTGCTAGGATGTTTCTTTTCCAATCGTGGGAGCTGGGTGGAAACACGGTTCCAGCAAACTGTTTTCATGTAGATAGCCCCCAGGTCACTGCCTACGATCTTATTGTGAGAGAAGAGAGCAGATTTCTCTTCCTCCCATTCTATACAGGTCTCAATCCACTTACCTGGAAGACCTTACTGCCTCCCATCACCAGTGTATACATCACGATTCATTTGACTCAAACCACTCTTAACTAAAGATCACAGGATTCCGCATTTCTGGAATCAACAGAAAGAGGGCTATCCCCTTCATTTTTTCTCTTTTCATGTTCACCCCCCTCCAGGTCCTTTCATTCAAAGAGCTGAACCGACGTTCACTCTAGTTGACCCAAAAGGGCTGTGGAAAAGAGGAGGGCTGGGGGGGGGGGGGGGGGGTGGTCTTTTTCTATTGATTCAATGAATATGCAGCCCTGGTATATTTAAGTACTGGAAGTGGTTAAGGTTGAAAAAACAATGTCTACAGCGAGGGGAAGAGACATTTAAGTGTGTCAGATACGTGACTCGAGTTGTGCAGGATGGGGAAGACTATGTTGTCCAAACTTCTAATCAGACTGTAAGTAGTGGTATGGGAGTTTAGTATTTGGAAGACAAAATCCACTAAATGGCCTGTGTATTGAGTTATTAACGAAGGAAAAAGATGCACACTGCTTAAAAAATCAAGAAGAAAGATGAGCAATACACAAAACTATAACTGCATGGTTTCCACAGAAAAGAGCAGGCAAAATAGGTGTGATGAAGAGACTAACTAATTCATATAATATTTTGCTCTCCTACTCCACACTCTTACTCTGCACCAACTTTGAAAAAAAAAACTGCAGCAGAATAAAAAGTGAAGTATGGGTTTCGATCAAACTCCATGGCTGCTCCGGAACTGTTGACTGACTGATTGAATGAGGCCAGAAATAAACTTCATCGAATATTGCCAACCTGTCCCTCAACCGGCGGCACCGGCTTCTTGTTGTCGTTAAAGAAACCCTGCAGTCCTGCCAAAACCTTTCCATTGGCACCGGGATTAAAAGACAGTCCCTCCCACCTTCACCCTGTAGCCCCCCACCCCCACCCACCCCACCCCTGCAGTCAAGGAGCTGACCCACCACTGGCATCATTTGATAGACTCTTGGATGGCACCCTAACTTCATATAGAAACATCAGCATTGATGAGAACAGTAAGTGATACAGTCATTTTCTACTCTCCTTCTTTCGTCTCCCACATCGAATAAAATACTCATGGAAATTTGCAGCAGAACAAAAGGTTGGCGTGCAGCTGCGATCAAAGACCAAGGCCTTCCAGGGACTGTTGCC
>JADBJO010029088.1:0-5000 GCA_016801955.1 Conus betulinus | reverse complement strand
ACACGCACGCACGCACGCACGCACGCACGCACGCACGCACGCACGCACGCACACACACACACACACACCACACACACACACACACACATACACACACACACACACACACACACTGGTCAGACACAATGCATACTGCAGAAATAATATGGTTGGTGAGTCTTCACGTCTGGCGTGTTGCATAGCAGAATTACGGTCATCTCCTGTCTATATTGCAGTCTCTACAAAAGAAACAAAAAAATTTATGTTGGGGCAATCCACATTTCTGTTCTGTACTAAATCTAAAGTTTGTGGCTTTATATAGAAACGAAATCAAAAGATACATCCATAAATTGGGCAGTCGATAAATTTGCTTTTTGTGTAAAATCTGTACACCATATTTATAACATTATACATTCTTGCAGTCATCATAAACAACTCTCTCTTAAAGATGACTGCCTTTCTCTGGACATTTTTCTTGCTATTGGAAACTGCTATGCTTCTTTTTGATCTCTTGTGCTACAAAGAGTTTTTATATACGACTTCAGCACTTAGAAGGATAAAGCCTACTTTAATGTTATTCGTACAGTATATTAAATACTGGTGAATGAATATCTGTCAGTCTACGACAATACTAGCAATGCCCACGACAGACCTTCAGATTGTACAACACAAGATATATTCAGACCTCTCTCTCTCTCTCTCCTCTCTCTCTCTCTCTCTCTCTCTCTCTCTCTGTGTGTGTGTGTGTGTGTGTGTGGTGTGTGTGTGTGTGTGGTGTGTGTGTGTGTGCTTTTGTGTGTGCAATGTTCCTTGCCAAAGCATAGTCTAAAAGCGATAGATGTTACAAGCATCACCTAGTGTAACACTATCATTTTAAAGAACTTTGTATAACTATAAATCAACTACGTCTAACAATACTAGTGGACATTCTCACATTCTCTTTTATTTGTTTCAGTTTGGTTTTGATATAGCTCAGTCAGTAGAGCACTCTACTCCTAATCCTGGTGATCCTGGGGTTGCAGGTTTGAATCTCTGCTTGCCCGTTCTGGCATAGAAGGATTTTTTCCTTGAGTTAACATTGGTTCTAACCCATTTTCCCCCAAAGCGCTTCAAATGAGAACATACACCAAGGTTCCGTGTGTGTAGCATTTGTACACTTGTAAAAATCCCTTCACCAACTTTCAGAAGAGAGGGCCAGTTTGGTCACTGGGTCGGATGATGAATTACACATACCATGCACCTTGGATGGGAATCTAAAAGGATGAAGGAATAAAACGGTGTTGGTGACCAACATTGGGTGAATAATGCTTGATGCGACTGAAGGGACTCCTGTAGCTGCTCTTCGGTAGACTTTTACCTAGGTGGGCGGCACACTGTGTAAATGACAGCATGGGCTGTAAAGCATTTAGAGATTAGTCTTTAACTAAGGAGGGCACTGTAGAAATACTCTCACATAAATAAAATCAAACAACAACAACGACGACGACGACAACAACAAGAAGAACAGCAACAGCAAACAACAATAATATCAACAACAATGAAAATAATAATAGTAATAATAACAATAATAGTAATAGTGATAATGATAATGATAATCATAATAGGACTGATGATGTTGATAAATGACAATGATAACAACAACAACAAAAACAACAACATTATCCTCCTAAACTAAAGCGAGGAAAAACATGACATACCGAACCTGTATGGGTGTTTGGGGTTTGTGTTGTGTGTGTGTGTGTGTGTGGTGTGTGTGTGTGTGTGTGTGTGTGTGTGTGTGGTGTGTGTGTGTGTGTGTGTGTGTGCTCGCGCGCGCGCGCGTGTATGTGTGTGTGTGTGTGTGTGTGTAGCCACCCATTCATCAGTTATGACTGGCAATTCTCAGCAGCAAAAAGAAACGCGACATCGACGATCTTTCAACCTCAAGCAGAAGCGCGCATTAACTGCCCCTTTTCCTCTTTCCCCACGTGACTTCCTGTCACCAGCCCGCGGCAGTATCTGGACGAATCCACTGGCAGAATTTCAGGACGATTTTGTATTTCATCCTTCAACTGTCTGGAGTGCAGAGGCTGCAGTCGGTGCTAGGTTTCGGGGTAGGATTACAGACAGGAAACAGAATGCAGAAAGAACAGGGTGGGTATACTAGTGGGTACTGCTCTCTGCTTTCAGTATCAGCGCCGATCCTTTGGTTGCTCTGTGGGAGAGATTTGTCTGGAGGTTGATCAGCCGTGTTCTAAGCTTTTGTTCACTCGCCGTCATTACATTTATTCTACGTTATGGTCTATTCTGTTTTGTTGTTGTTCTCACTGTCTTCGTGTGTTGTCTCTTCTTAAGAGGTAGTGGGTTTGTCACGTAGATTGTTTGATTATTAAAGCATGAGAGGAAAGGGAAGGGATGATGTGGGAGGCTATGTGGGTGAAAAAGAGAGAGGGGAGATGGGAGATGGAGATCTTGAGTGGGTGTTTGGGTATATTTCAGTCGATCTTTGCTTCTTTTTTTTTTTCCTTTTTTGCTCTACTCTATTTCCCATTCTTTCTGTCTTTCTTTGGTTTTCTTTTTTTTTTTTTTTTCTTTTCATTTTCTGTTTTCTTTTCTTTTCCTATATGCTTTTCCATTTGTGCTTTAAGTTATCATTTTCTCATTTGTCATTTGCTTAGGTCTGTGCCTGTCCTCGTCTCTCTGCATCATCTGTTTCTCTTCTCTCTCCCTAAACTGACAACTTCACTACATTTCATCAGTGCATTTGTTCATGTCGCATTTATCTCGCATTGGGTTTTGAGCTTTTCTTAGTCTTTATCGCTGACTCATTCCTCGTGAGGGTGTGTGAGATGGATGCTCGGATTGTGGAGTTATGGCACTTTCAAAAACGACAGAGGACTCTTTAAAATTGACTTTTATTCACAGTGTTGCAATATTACTTGATCAATAAAACGAAAGCGCGAAACCAAGAACAAAGAAAGAAATAAAGTCCAGTACAATCGGTACTTCTGACACGTAGTAACGTTGTCACTAAACATATTGGGAGTGGATACGAAAACATACGCTCTTCTACTCAGGTATCTTGTTTTTGCCAGAACATTAAAGAACTCAGCATGGACATATTTTGAGTGCTTTCTCTACTCCTTTTTTCAATAACACACACACTCTCTCTCCACGTTCTTTTCAAACTCATTTAGTCCCTGTCAGTGTTTCTCTATTTATTATGTCATACATCTGTATTATTTTCCAGACAAAAAAAACGAACAAACAAAAACAAAACAAAACAAAAACCCGTAGTGTTCTTAGTAAATATCAACCTTTTTGTCATCGTTGTGTAACTTTTCGTTTTTTTTTTAGCATATGGATGAATTGTATTATTTGACTTGTATTCCTTATGTTTTTTTTTTAATTTCACTACTCTCTCTATTAATTAAGAATTTTTTTTACTTGCTGATTACAATTAGTTTTTATTTTTCAAAATGCACGGAATAACCTACTTTCTATTTCCATTTTGAACATGGATGATATGTAAAGATTAATTTCAACTGAAGTCGAGCTTATCATTACTTTTATTCATGGATAGATTCTCTTAAATCTAACGCTTCTTTCAGTTCTACACAAGACAGCTGACGACTAAAGAGACTCTCTCCAAGTATTTAAGGTCATGTATGTTTTAAGGGCGGGAAAGCGAAGGATGTAGAGCGTGACGCCAACGTTAAGCGTAGGTGTTTTACCCTTAAGGACGATTGTTGTGTTTTGATTTAGAATCTCTTATTTCACACCTCAGTTTCTCGCTGTATGGAATGGTAGACTAAGGGCGCTAAATAATTCCATAAATGAACATCCTTTTTTCGTCTGGTTGTCCACCTATTAGGTTTATTTTCTATTTTCTTCCTTTGAGCTCTTCCTTATTCCCCCTCATTTCATTCTCTCTCTCTCTCTCTCTCTCTCTCTCTCTCTCTCTCTCTCTCTCTCTCTCCTCTCTCTCTCTCTCTCTCTCTCTCTTCTCTTTGTTCCTTTTGATTCATGTTTCGCACATTATGTGCGTTTGGGTTTTTTTTGTTTGTTGTTTGTTTGTTTGCTTTTTTTCCAAACACGTAACCACGTACTAATCCGCTCAACATAACATCCATAACAGAATCACGCGCAAGAGGTGCAGAGCATCACATTAAGACATCAAAACATGATTAAAAAGATGAAAAGGAAGAAACAAAAATGACAAAATATGCTTATATCCAAATACGTTTTCGTCCCCCCCCCCCCCCCCCCCCCCCCCCCCCACCCCATGCATCTGTTTGAAGTTGTTTCTGTGTTAGCGAAAGAAAGAAAATAATCTGAAGGGATTATGCATAAAAAGAAACAAAAATCAAACAACAACAACAAACAACAACACAAACAACAACAACAACAAACTCTGTACAAACATAGCAGGTGTCCAAAGAGAACATTGATGGCACAGGGGACGAAAGACGAGTGGACAATGCTTACAAAAAATCAAAAATGAAGGAAAACTTAATATAACTAATCAGTTCAGGAAAACATATAAGGAAAAGAACCCCCCCACACACACACACACACACACACTAATCATACACACACACACACACACACACACACACACACACACACACACACACACCACACACACAACACACACAAAATCGGTGCGCGCGCGCACACACATACACAATACACTGACAGCAAGCGAGCCGACGTGCAAGAGAGAGAGAGAGAGGGAGGCAGAGAGAGAGAGAGAGATGATGATGATGATGATGATGAGTGATGATGATGATGATGATGATGATGATGATGATCTTTATTTCAAAGAGTAACAGATAAGCAAACACATGCGTTTTTTTCATCCGGGTCCTTGCCCCTTTAACGGACTAAGCATGACTAGCGATTAAGACTTACAAAACTTTTAACAAACACACATATCTTCACAACATTAAAAAGTTCATTCATTAACAGTTAAGGCGTAGATGACTTTAAAAGAAAAAAAGAAAACGATTGAAACAACAACAAGAATAAAGATATTGATT
>JADBJO010029087.1:15000-19419 GCA_016801955.1 Conus betulinus | reverse complement strand
GAAAAGAAGGAAGAAGAATAAGCAGAAAAAAGCGAAAAGAACGAAAGAAACCAAGAACGGGGAGAAGGAAAAAGAGAAAAAAGAAGAAGAGAAGAAAAGAACAAAAGAACCAGAAGACGAAGAAGGAAAAAGTAAGAAGAAAAAGAAAAAAAGAACGCGCCCCTGAAAGAAGAAAGAAGAGAAGAGGAAAACGAAGAAGAAAGAAAGAAGAATGTAAGAGAGAAGAGGAGGGGGAGGAGGAGGAGGGTGAGGAGGAGGAGGAGGAAGAAGAAGAAGAAGAAGAAGAAGAAGAAGAAGAAGGAAAGAAGGAGAAGAAGAAGAAGAAGAGAAGATGAAGAAGAAGAAGAAGAAGAAGAAAGAAGAAGAGAAGAAGAAAGAGAGAAGAAAGAAGAAGAGGAGTTTGTAGCAAGAATTCTGATGAAAATTGTACTAGCCAAACTCCCGTAACGGTCAGGAGTGTGGCTGAAAATCTGACGGTCGTTAATTGAAACCACACGAAAGTTCGGATCCTGTTCGGCTTTTTCCCATCTCATAGCTATCAGTAACCGAAGGACCTGGTTCGGAGGTTGGGTCAAGTCAGGGAAGAAGAGACAAGGGCTGGCGGCGTCTGTAATGCAGTGGCCCAAGCCCTGACTGAAGTTTCTGATGTTCACTATCCGGCACGGTAATTAATGCTAGGAATTCCTAATCATCATAATCATACATCATAATAATAATCCTCATCATCATCTATCATCTCGTCGTCGTCGTCGGCCGTTGTCGTCGTCGTCGTTGTCGTCTTCGTCGTCGTCGTCGTCGTCGTTTGTCGTCGTCACGGTGTCATCGTCGTCGTTGTCCTTCCTCATCAAACGTCCTAATCGCAGAGCCATTAGACGTAACAGCACGAAAAAAAAGTGTGTGTGGTGGTGTTGTGTGTGGGTGGGTGTGTGTGTGTGTTTGTGTGTGTGCGCGGCGCGCGCACGCTCGCCGCGCGCGCCTTACGATCTTGCTCTATATAGTGTTTTTGGTCTAAAAATCAGCTGAATTCATTTTGAAATGCTAGCACTTAAGGCAAGAAAGCAAATGGGATTTGAGGAAATGAAATGTTGGGCAACTCAATGGACAGCAAAAATGATGAAAGTAACTAATGCATCTACAAATTAATGAAAACAATCATATTCGAAGAGAGGACGTTTCTAGAAAAAGTCGCTGAATATACAGATAAATACTCTGATGGGATACATTAGTGAAAAAAATAATAATCGAATGAACGAAAAAAGGAAATAAATTATCAAAGTAGTAAAGAATAAATAGATAAGAACTAACTAAATAAAGCAGTCAGCCAATAAATCAGTTTAAGAGAAAACTAGATGAATAAACATTCACTTAATAAAGAAATAGACACATAAATAAATAAATCACTGAATGGATGAAGAAACAAACAAAGGATAAACGAGGAAGTAGATAAATGAGCAAACAATATATATCTATATCTATATAGATCTATATATATATATATATATAATTATTATAATAAATATATATATGCTATATATATAAAGTGCATACATTAATAAATAAGCAAGAATAAATAAAACTAACAAATCAATGAAACACATCAATCAAATAAATAAAACATAAATGACTGGACTGAAACAAAGCTATGGATGGTGTTTATATTCGTGAACTGGCGTTCTTCACTCGTGAACGCAATCAAGTGATATTTACATAAACCATGTAGGTATGGTGGTAGGGTGTATTGTGATTGACGTGTATTGATGGATACGTTGCCTTCTGGCTGTCATCCATTTTTTCCCTACAAGCATGTACGCATGTATGTATGTTTGTATCAATGTCACCTATTATATGCATGTATATACGTAGATACGTATATATGTATATAAGTATGTATGTTATGTATGTATGTATGTAGTATGTATGTGTACAGAAGAGACGGCGAGAAACAGACAGACAGACTTAGAAACAGACGGACAAGCAACACACAAAACAAACACAGATACAGGGGGACGGCAGACATACTGACACACAAAGACAGAGAACGTCGCACAGACAGTGTGCCTTACTAACAGGCATGCAGAGAAAGAAGAAGAAGAAGAAGAAAGAAGAAGAAGAAGAAGAAGAAGAAGAATAAGGAGAAGGAGCGGAGAAGAAAGAATCACATAACACAACAACAACAACATCACAGCAGCAACAACAACAATGGCGACGACAGCAACAATAACAACAAAGACAACTTCAACAAACAGCAGCAGCAGCAGCAGAAGCAGAAGCAGAAGCAAGAGATTGAAGAAAGACGAGATGATCACACGTGGTTTTGTCTTTGATCATTCCCGTAGGGGTTTTGGTTTCCACGATAAACTCTAGCTAGGATGACAACATCTCCAAATGAATGGCAAAAAAGCCAACAGCATTTAGTAGTAACTGGATCCTTCTAATCCATTAGGAAATGAAGCTTTCAGATCGGCAGCAGAGAAAGGTCAAGACCGGAGAAATCTGACGCTCTAAGATGAAGAAGAAGGCACACAGAGAAGGCCGCACACATGCCTAGTTTGAGTTTCAGCTTCGACAAAAGGGGATTCACTGCACCGTACTGCTACGAAGCAGAGACGTTACAGCAACGCATGATCCCGAGAAGAAGAAAACAGGCACGAAGGCACATCGTATGTACATGTGACGGAGAAGATAAAGACAGACGAACGAAAAGACACGTTATGAGTAAATATGAAGGAGAAGATGCAAGACATGCGGAAACGAAGAACAGTCAGCATATGCAAAGTGGAAGATGACACGAGGGATATGAAGATGAAAATAAAAAAGGACCCCAGAAAATGCGCATACGCAATGTGACGGGTCTCCGACGTCCCCCCCCTCATTATTGGAATATGATAATCATATGCAGGATACAGAGGAGTACAGATAGAAGCTTCACACGTTCCAACAATCAAAATGCGCTCTTGCATAGGCACACGCACCCTGTCACTCACACCAGGCCCGCAGAAAAGTGACAGGAAGCAGTAACGTTTCATAGAAATTAATCAGATTTTATCAACTTGACTCCGAGCCCCCACCCGTATCTACGCAACACACGTGTCTGTATCATACCAAAAATGTAAACATCACACAGATAATCTCATAATTGCATCCACTTTCCTTCAGTTCCTCTTAATTAACCAGGAAAGAGAGGATGGCATGGACAGAGACAGTGAGAGAGAGAGAGGATGGTTGGATTGAGATGAGAGAGAGAGACAGTGAGGCATGGCATAGAGACAGTGAGAGAGGGTATGGACATGGAGAGAGAGACAGTGAGGAGAGAGACAGTGAGATGGCATGGGTAGAGACAGTGAGACAGAGGAGAGAGGATGGCATGGAGAGAGGATAGTGAGAGAGGTTGGAGATGGATAGAGACAGTGAGAGAGAGATGGATGGATGAGAGAGAGGAGAGAGAGACATTGTAGAGAGATGCATGGACGAGACAGTGAGAGAGGAGATAGAGGAGACAGGATGACAGTGAGAGAGAGATGGCATGGCTGGATAGAGACAGTGAGAGAGAGATGCATGGACGGAGACAGTGAGAGAGAGGATGGCATGGACGGAGACAGTGAGAGAGAGGATGGCATGGACGGAGACAGTGAGAGAGAGATGGCATGGACGGAGACAGTGAGAGAGATATTGCGGACTGAGACAGTGAGACAGGGGTCAAGAACAATCGAGAGGATGAGAGAGAGAGAGAGAGGAGACAGTGAGAGAGAGAGAGAGAGAGAGAGAGAGAGAGAGAGAGAGAGAGAGAGAGAGAGAGAGAGAGAGAGAGAGTACAAATGATTTCATTCAAAAAGGTTTCAGGTACTTATAAGGAGTAAGTGCACAAATCGTTTATAACAATTTTAAAGTTACGTGGAAAAAAAATCACGTGCATCAGTAACAAACAAAAAAAAAAAAAAAAGAAAAAAGACACATGATTTTTCTATGTCGTTGTAAAATATTTGGTATCAAAACAACAGAATGATTTTCTATTTCTGATCGTATGCACTGAGAAGAGTACAAGGTTACTATACAGTGACGTTGCAGTTTCATTGAATCTGTAAGCTGTATATTGAAAGACCGACGGATTCCACGCATCACTATCATTTTCCTAGAAAATAACAACTTGATGTTAAGGATAATGGATGTCAAAAACTATTTCAATGGAACTTATTTTTGTTGGATATTCTTTTAAGCTTACATAACAAAAAGTAGAACATAACTGACCTTCGTTTTTTTTGTTTTCTTTTTTGTTTGTTTTGTTTTGTTTGTTTTGTTTTTCACATAAGGTACAAATACGAATTTCTGTCAATAGATCTTCTAAAAGGATACCAATGTACAATTCAGTTTAACACATCTAGTCTCTTTATAGTATTCACAGATTTTAGATGCATATGCAAA
>JADBJO010029087.1:0-5000 GCA_016801955.1 Conus betulinus | reverse complement strand
ATTCTCAAGGCCCAGGACTGCAGAAGGGAGATGGTGGGCTGATGTCAGGATACGTGTTGCCTCGGACCTCACAGACCGCCAGAACCAGATCATTAAAGAAGAAAGAGGTGCCGGCCGCCACGCCTACTTCTGGAAGGGCAGACTATTCTACGGCAGGAACAGGAGGTCTGTCCCTCCATATGATGTGGAGAGATCAGCTGACGAAGATGCAGTCCACATCGACTTCATCGAGCAGCCCAGCACAGACCCAACGCCTGAACCAGCCATTCTGTCAGTTTCCGCCCCAAACCGTTCTCATGACCCTGCCAAAAACTCTCATGACCCCGCTCCATATCGTCATGACCCCGCCCCCCAAACCCCCGCTCCATATCTCATGACCCCGCCCCAAACCGTTCTCATGACCCCGCCCCAAAACATATCGTCATGACACCCCGCCCCAAAACCGTTCTCATGACCCCGTTCCATATCGTCATGACCCCCCCCCAAACCGCTCTCATGACCCCGCCCCCTGACTGTTCTCATGACCCCCTCCCCATCTGTTTTCATGACCCCGCCCCAAACCGCTCTCATGATCTTCCCCACCAGAATCCTTGTCCCCCGGACAGCCAGCTTCCATGGACGGCAGACATGACCACTTTTCCGCTACTTCCAGGACATCGGGCAGAGAACACTGGCCACATCCCGCATGCATCAGCAAGGTCAGCGGGGACACAACAGGACGAGGAAAGGATGGCGCATAGCTATCTCACCTCAAATTCTAATCACGAAAATACATCGTTCACAAATCTAGGGGCTGTACAACATTTGGAAGTCCCTCCAAAACCCCAGCGCTCTTCACGGTCAAATAACGGGATCGTGATCAACAAGTGGGGCGCTAGTCTACTGGCTTCCACTGATCACGAGGTCACAAGATCCGTTCCTGAGCACGGTGCAGAGAGGAATACGGAGCACCAACCTGTGTCTGCATCAATGGATGTGAATGGCGGGATGTACGTGGAGACTACCAGGCATCTCGACAGGCTGCAGTAGCTGATGATGGTGTTATGGCACACCCTTCTCCAGAAAACTATTCTTCATCGGCAGAGAATGGCGTACCAGGCAGCAGCACCCCCCGTCTCCATGCTGCGCCCGGCTACCCTGCACAGACTGCCTGCGATGGAACCTCTCCAGCCCCAACAGATCTGTCCTCATCCATGTCCACAGTCAATTCACCTACTGTTGACAACCAGACGGACACTAGTGACACAGTCGTTAAACAGCTGGTTAATCCCTGGTCTGCTGTTGACCAGATAGAAAGCCCAGTCCCCCATCACCTCAAACGATACAGAAGTGAGAGGCAGTCTCCGAGCTTCCGAGAAAAGCTTCGTGAAATCAGACCAGCAGAACTTTTCTTTAATATCTGAGACTCCCCAAACCCAGTGCAGACTGACCCGCAGCAAAGCAAATGCCAGACAACAACAAGTGACAGAATGCTTCCCGCGTGTTGGGACTGGTTCTTCACGAACTGACAGAAAAGGGCAACCTGCGAACACCTAGGGACTCGGCCCTGTCCGTGTCATGAAATCCTTTAAGCCCCACTTGTTTCAACAACAAATCTCTATCCTTTGTCACTTATAATATTGAAGGCTTGTGTACCGTCTATCAACCTGAAGTCAGATTGTTTCTCTCTGATTATGATGTAATTTTTCTCACTGAAACGTTCGCAATCGATTTTCCCATGCATTTTTTCCCCACCTTTGAGGTTTTCGTGTCCCCAGCGCTCAAACTGTCGGATAGCGCAAACTCGCGCTTGTCTGGCGGCGTTGCTCTATTGGTCAAGAAGGAATTATCAAAATTTGTAAAGCGTGTTCCTTTAGAATATGACAACTGTGTCGTTCTCTCAGATGTCCAAAGTAATTATGGGCCTACATGTTGATAATGTGCTCATTGGTATGTATATTCCCCCTAGTCAGAGCCCTTATTATGTTGATACAGAAATTGAAAATGGAACCTACTTATTGGAACATTGTTTTTAGATATTTATGAACAATTTGGTGAATTGCCTCTCATAGTAATGGGAGATCTTAATGCAAGGACTGGAAACGCAAATGCTGAAGACTTTTCTTCCCCTGATTTATTTTTGAGCAATCCAGATGAAACTGAGTTAGAAAGTCAGTATCAAAGAAACTCTAAAGACACGTCAACAAATGATTTTGGCAGATTTTTGCTGAAATTGTGTGAACAGTTTTGCTTATTGATATTAAATGGTCTTATTTCTGGCGACAAACAAGGCGAATATACGTATATTGCATACAATGGATCCAGTGTCATTGACTATTTTTTGATGTCCAGGTGCATTGTTGGATACGCTCAAAAACTGCGAGTAATTCCAAAAGTCGAATGCAAATTCGAATGCAAACATATGCCTATTGAAATGATATTAAGTACTCAAAAGCATTTAAGAGAGATTTGCGTCAAACCTAAAAAGACTGTAGTCCAAAGAATTGTTTGGAACCAGGACAACCTGTATACCTATTTACAAGCTCTTACGTCTAAAGACGTTATCGATACCTTCAATCAAGCTTCTGCATTAATTGATGAAAATATAGATTAGCCCATAAATAAATTATACGAAGCTTGACTGTTGCTGGTCAGTGTATGATAAAAACTGTTACAATTGGCGTAATAAGAAAAAGCCCATGGTTTGATACCGAATGTAAGAGGATGAAATCAGACTTGCAACTTTCTCTCTCAGAAATTTCAATAAGTGTAAAGACAAAAAGCGCGCCGAAGAACTTAGACGTTTCTACTCCGAAAACAGAAAAGAATATAAAAATATCTTATAAGTAGTAAAAGGAAGGAAGACAAAAAACGCACGCTAGAAATACTAGAGGAAAATAAGACCGACCCAAAAAAGTTCTGGGGAACAATCAAGTCAAGAACATCTAGGAAAACAGCAGATAGCTGTATCACTAAAGAAGAGTGGTTTGACCACTTTAGGACAGTATTCGATTCTGTCTGTTCTAACGATGCTACACATAACGAAAAGTTTGATTCCACTTACGATAATGATAGTCAGTGCTTTTTTCGGCACTAATTTCGACAGCGCCGAGCTGGATGCGGTAATTACCGAGTCAGAAATCAGGGGAGCCATCCGAGCACTGAAGTTTGGCAAAGCCTCTGGACCAGATGGGTTCAGCGGTGAATTTTACAAATTTGCTTCCCCGCAGATAATTTCTTTCCTAACTAAACTGTTTAACAAACTTTTTGATTCTGGAACCTTTCCACTTTGCTGGTCCGAATCGCTTATTCAGCCCCTGTACAAAAAAGGTGATGCCAATTTACCCGATAACTATAGAGGTATATCATTGCTGAACATTAATAGTAAATTGTACACCTACATTATAAATAAACGCCTAACCAACTGGGTAGAACTCAATAATATATTAAGCGAGTCACAAGCAGGATTTAGAAAGAATTATAGCACAGTTGATCATATATTTACGCTACTAACACTTGTCCAAAAACAGTTGTCAGCTGGCCAGAAACTGTACGCAGCGTTTATAGATTTTAAAAAAAGCGTTCGATCTTATAGACAGAAAGCACCTGTGGCTTATATTACGCAAAAACGGCATTGGTGGTAAGATATATAAAGCTATAAGAAGCATGTACCAAGTGGTAAAAAGCGAAAGTTCGTGCAAATAATGACGTCACTGACACTTTTCATTGTCCACGTGGGTTTAAAACAGGGTGATAATTGCAGCCCAATTTTGTTTTCCCTATTAATCAACGAACTAGCAAATGACATTATACAATCGGGAAAACACGGGATAAGTTTGTCACCCGATTTATTACATATACTCATTTTGTTATTTGCTGACGATGTTGTTCTCCTCTCTCACTCTGTGATTGGTCTCCAACATCAGTTAGATATTCTGAGTAAAACATCCCATCAGACTCCAGCTTACGGTTAATGAAGAAAAATCTAAAATATCATATTTAGAAATGGGGGTCATGTTGCTAGAAGAGAGAAAATGTTTTATAATGGCAAACAATTAGAAATAGTAAACCAGTACAAGTACCTTGGACTGATCTTCACCACGGGATTAACTTTTTCTTACTCACTGGAAGACATGGCTCTGAAAGCTAAAAGAGGCGTTTTCAGTATTTTTGAAATTTTTGTGGTCCCTTGGGGAAAATAATCCCAAACTTTTCTTTAAGATATTTGATTGTCAAATTCAGCCTATTTTGACCTATGGAGCAGAAGTTTGGGGCTTGACAGCAAATCACACTGTGATCGAAAGAGTGCATCTTCTTGCCATGAAACGATTGTTAAATGTTAGCATTAAAACACCTAGTGCACTCCTATATTGTGAAACTGGCAGGTATCCCTTATATATTCAGACTTACACCAAATGTATTAAATACTGGCTTAAACTTACCACAATGGAAGAAAAACCGCCTACCAAAGAAAGCATACAAAATGCTACTCATCCTCCACAATAATGGTAAAAAGAACTGGGCAACCAGCATATGCTATAATTTATATAGATATGGTTTGGCTATGTCTGGGATAACCAAGGTGTGGGTCATGTTAAGTTTTTTTGTTTCTGCCTTCAAGCAGAGATTACTTGACTGCCGTTTGCAAGATTTGGATTCCACTCTTAGGTCTAGGGAAAGATATAAATTCTACTCATCGTTTTAGACAACTCTGTGATTCCCAAACTATATAAACAATGTCAGAAATCCTATTCTAAGAAAAAACACCTAACAAGAATAAGACTCGGTGTGTCACAGTTAAAACCCCATCGGTTAAGACATTCAAAACAAACGAGAAAATGCTAACTGTCCATTTTGTCCTAATACAGAAGAATCGGAATTGCATTTTATTTATTCTTGTTTGTACGAAATATGAAGAACTACGTGAAATGTACATCCCCAAAAATATTACTCACAACCAATGCTTTTAAATTGACCTTGCTACTGTCTGACACGAGATATGTGCTTGCCCCTTGCTTTAT
>JADBJO010029086.1:12500-19419 GCA_016801955.1 Conus betulinus | reverse complement strand
AATTCATGTCACTCACCCCTCCCCCTCCCCTCTTCCTCATCCTATGCCTCCCCCTTTCTCTCTAATCTGTCCATTAATCGTTCACTATATAGTACGATAGCTTTCGTGTAACTTCTTTTAGTTGTATTAATATAATGTTCAGAGACTTTGTTTTCTAACTACTGAGTAATGTTTCACACACTAACGTTTAATCATTATACTTCAGTTTGACAAAAGCAGTATGATGCTGACAGAGTAACAATTAGTCATTATGCTCCAGTTTGACTAAAGCGATATGATATTGACAGAGTGATTTGAAACTACTCAATAATGTTTCACACGAACGTTTAATCATTATACTCACCAGTTTGACTAAACCAAGATGATGTTCACAGACTTTGCTTTTGAAACCTCTCAATAATGTTTCACACGAACGTTTCATGATCACAGTCCAGTTTGGCGAGAGCTCAGTCGATCGCAAAAGGACTCTTTCACGACTGTTACCATGTAAACAAAAGTCACGTTTGTCATGGAACTTTCCTTCTTCAACAAATGCACAGTATGTTTAACGAAATTGGAAATGAAATGAGGCAGGGAACAGTAAACAATGAACAGTAAACAAGTTTACTGTTTATTGTTTACTGTTCCCTACCTCATTTCATTTCCCATTTCGTTTGTTTAAATCGAGGTTATTTGTTTCTGTCCGTTTTTGTGTTTGTCTTTTGATCTCCCTTGCATCCTTGGGTGGATCCTCAAGCGTAGGCTCAAAGATTGCCCCCTACATTTTATACTATTTGCATAATATCTTTAGTTTTTCAGCAACTTTTTCTCCTCCCCACACTTTAGTTTGGTTTCATTTATTACCCTTCACTGGCTGCCTTGGGGGTGCTATTGGATTCTTTTTTGCACCCTTGGTGGTGAGAACACCACGGTATTATGAACTGTGGTGTGTCTCTATTTGACGCCAGGAGCACAGATACAAACTGCCATGTCTCTCTGATGAGTTCCGACCCAACGGACGAAAGGCCTCGGAGCAGGCAATACAAATATATCTGTCCTCAAAAGGGATTGCCATGGTTCCCTTATGCAGCAAAAGGATTGCAATGGTTCCCTTATGCAGCTAGTGAAGAGTTTTCCATATCTACAATATGTTTTCTTAAATTCATGTTCCTAGTTTCTCCATCTTCAACCTTTCTCCCCCTTCCTTAAGTCCAAAGTTTTGCCAAGTTATTACTATGAAGACAATTAAGTTGTTGGCCTGCACTTGTTTCCCTCCCCCCCCCCCCCCCCCCCCCCCACAATTGGATTGTTCGTCTTTGTATTTGTCTGACTTTATTCAAGTTTGAAAGGCTGTGCCAGTCTTGAATAAAAGTTGCTCTGTGTTAGGTTTCCTTATGGGAGCAAAAACTACCCTACTTGTTTACTGTTTATGTGTAACGATTTGTGTTACATGAACCGAATACTGACGACGTTAGGTTGAAGTGAAAGGTCAAAGTCCCATCGTCTGACGACCGTGAGTGTATGGAGTTGTTCACCAGTTTCATGCGTCAGGGACACGACATCTTTAAAGCGCAGCCTGTCCTTCTCCTTTCGCCTCCTTGCCTGGCCTGATCCAGGTGACCATTATATGCAGGGTCAGCACAGAGAGAGAGAAAGAAAGAGAGGAGACAGAGTGAGTGACAGAGAGAGAGAGACAGAGACAGATCGATAAGAGGGAAAAGAAAAACAGAATACCAAGGGTGAAATAATGTTGGGTGGTAAATAGGCAGATGGATAGGTAATGGACGACGAATAAGAGTGACGAACGGAGAAAAAAGCAAAGCGTAAAAGACGTTTAGAGACAACGCACCATAAAATATCCAATAAAACTAAAAAAAGGGTATGAATAAACCAATGAAAACTTTCCAAAAGGGGAAAATGAAAAAGAAAGAAATGCAGGACAAAAACAAAAGCAAAAACAAGAAAGAAATTTCACGTTGTAAGGCAAGACAGAAAGAAAACAAAGAACTCACACCTTTCACAAAGAAACGACACTATAAATTGTATCATCCTTTCTAAAGGCTCAAATTTAATGAAGCAGAATCTTGCTTCAAAAACAAAAAAAAAACAAACAAACAAACAAAAATTTTAAAAATCTCAAGAGCGACGAGAAAGAACACATGAAAAAAGAGAAGAAAATAAAAGTGAAAAGAATGAATGACAGACGAAATAGGCAGAAACAGAAGAAAAAAAAGCAAAAATAAATCCAGTTCATGGTGTGCTGTCAGGTGCAGCTAACTGAATACAGAAATCATCGGAAGAATAACTAATTCTGATGTGGATACTGGATATCGATCAGCAAGGGAAATTCCCACAGGTCATGATGACTGGGACAGGAAATAAAATCCAACCGAAGGAAAGAAAGAAAGAATAGGAGGAGAAAAAACAAAGAAAGAAGGGGGAAAACAAGAAAGGAAGAAAAGAAAAAAACAGAAGGGAAGAGAAGAATAATAAAAAGAAAAAATGAAGGACACAGGCTAACAAGAAACGAGAGAGAGAGAGAGAGAGAGAGAGAGAGAGAGAGAGAGAGAGAGAGAGAGAGAGAGAGAGAATAATGGATGAAAAATAGAAAAAGGGGAAAGCGAAGAATAATGGAGAGAAAAAAAAGAAGATAAAGGTTATCAAAAAAGGAGAGAGAGAGAGAGAGAGAGAGAGAGAGAGAGAGAGAGAGAGCGAGAGCGAGAGAGAGAGAGAGAGAGAGAGAGAGAGAGAGAGAGAGAGAGAGAGAGAGAGAGAGAGAAAGAAGAAAAAAGCAAGGAAGAAAGAGAATGAAAAAGAATAATGGAAGGGAAAATAAAGGTAGAAGGGAAAAAATCAGAGAGAGAGAGAGAGAGAGAGAGAGAGAGAGAGAGAGAGAGAGAGAGAGAGAGAGAGAGAGAGAGACAGACAGACAGACGGACGGACAGACAGACAGACAGACAGACAAACAGAGAGATGCAGGACAAAATCAAAAGACAAGAACGAAATTTCACATTGCAAGGCAAGAAAGAAAAAGAAAGCAAAAGACAGCTAACACCTTTTGCAAAGAAACGACACCATACTTCTATTGTATCATCGTTGCTTAAGTCTCAAATTTCATGAAGCTGAAAGGAAAGAAAAAAAAAAAAAAAAAAACAAAAAAACAGAGCAAATCTTCTCCAGAGAGACAAGAAAGAATAAATGAAAGAAGAGAAGAAAAAACAAGTGACAAAGGAAATGAATGACAGAGGAAATTGGCGGAAACAGAAGAGAAAAGAAAGCAAAATGAATCCAGTTTATTCTGTGCTGTCAAGCACATCTAACGGAATAAAGGAATCACAGGAAGAATAACTAATCCCTACGTGGACACCATTGACATCGATCATCTCACTGAATAAAGGAATCATAGGAAGAATAACTATCCCTATGTGGACACCAGTGATATCGATCATCTCACTGAATAAAGGAGTCATAGGAAGAATAACTAATCCCTATGTGGACAGCAGTGATATCGATCATCTCACTGAACAAAGGAATCATAGGAAGAATAACTAATCCCTGTGTGGACACCAGTGATATCGATCATCTCACTGAACAAAGGAATCATAGGAAGAATCACTAATCCCTATGTGGACAGCAGTGATATCGATCAGCAGGGAAATTCCCTCAGATCACAATGACTGGGACAGGAGATAAAATAAACTGAAAGAAAGAAAGAAAGAATAACAGGAGAACAGAAAGAATGGGGAAAAAGAGAATTTTAAAAAAGGATGATCGGAAAAAAAATGAAGGAAAAAGAAAAAAACGAGAGAGAGAGAGAGAGAGAGAGAGAGAGAGAGAGAGAGAGAGAGACAGGGAGAGAGAGACAGAGAGAGAGAGAGAGAATAGAGAGAGAGAGAGAGAGAGAGAGAGAGAGAGAGAGAAAGGAAAAAAAAAGAAAGAAGAAAAGGTTAAAGAAAGACAGTCAGAAGAAAAAATTTAGAAAACAGAAGACAGAAAAAAGGAGAAATACTGACAGAAAGAGTGAAAGAAGGCAAGAAAGACATACAGGCAGAAAGTAAGTATGAAAGGAAAGAAACAGAGCAAAACACACACACACACACACACACACACACACACACACACACACACACACACACACACACACGCACACAAGCCAGTAGAACATAAAAACTTTACGAAAAAAAAAAAGACAAGAAGAATAAAGAAAAGAAACGAATACAAAAAAAGGAAAGCTGAGAGGGCGGGAAGGGGGGGGGGGGGGGGGGGGGGGGAAAATAAGAAAGACTGAAGAAAGGAAACAAAGAAAAGTGAAAGAAAAAAACACAGACCCATTTTATGGCAAAAATTGTGTGTAACAGTGGTTAAAAAAAAAATTAGATTTAGTAAAACCGCGTTTTTTTTTTTTTCCAAACCAGCTTTAAAAGAAGAGAAAAGAAAAAAAAAAAAAAAAAAAAAAAACAGACCCCCCCCCCACCTCCCAAAAAAAACAAAAACAAACAAAAAAAAAAAAAAAAAAACAAAACCCAGCAACAAACAAAATCTTGGTCCATCATTCGAGCTTTTCGTGACAAGCAAATATAGCTCCTTGATAGGAACTTGAAAGTGACATCCCAATTTGGAAATGCCTCCCACCACTCCCCGCCCCCCTCCCCGCTTCCCTTCCTGCTCCTACCTCCCCAAGATCTCATATTGGCGGCAGGTCAGTGATTAGCAAGAGCTGATGAAGTTAGTTATGTGGCTGTTTTTTTTTGTACTTCTTCCCCTCTTTGGTTTCCTTTTCTGTCTATCTTCATCTGTCGGACTGTCGTGTGTGTGTGTGTGTGTGTGTGTGTGTGTGTGTGTGTGTGTGTGTGTGCGTGTGCGTGCGTGTGCATGCGTGCGTGCGTGCTTGTGTGTGTGTGTGTGTGTGTGTGTGTGTGTGTGTGTGTGTGTGTGTGTGTGTGTGTGTGTGTGTGCGCGCGCGCGCTCGCGTGTGTGTGGATGCGTGCGTGCATGCGTGCGTGCTTGCGTGTGTTCGTGTGCGCACGTGTGTGTGTATGTGTTCGTGTGCATGTGTGTGTGTGCACGTCCCAGCGTATGAGTGCACACACATACACAGTAATAAACAACAAGCATGCGTGTGTGCGCACACAAACATACACTTCTTCGCCATTAATCCTTTCTTTCTTATAACCTCTTTGACTTTCATGTTTACCAGTGTGTTTTTTTCGCCTATTGTCAAACGATCCATTTTACCACTGACGTCATTGACCAGGTTCTCTTCCACCCTCTTTCCATCCCCCCTCCCCCTTCCCAGTCCTACCCCTCTGCTTCCCCTTACTCTCTCTCTCTCTCTCTCTCTCTCTCTCTCTCTTTCCTTCCATTTTTTTTTTCTGTCTGTTATACTTGAATAGCTACTCCTACTTATCTGCTATTTTCGTTCCTAGACGACAACCGCGATGATTTTTTTTCCCCCTTGTATTGTCGTGATCAGTGAAATTGCTTCTAACTGTTATTTTTTTGCCTGGAGGCAATTCATGTCACTCACCCCCTCCCCTCTCCCCTCTTCCTCATCCTATGCCTCCCCCCCTTTCCCTCTAATCTGTCTCTCCCTTTATCTCTATCGTCTCTCTCTCTCTTTCTCTTTTTGTATTGCCTGCACACACACACACACACACACACACACACACACACACACACACACACACACACACACACACACGCACGCACGCACGCACGCACGCACGCACGCACGCGCGCGCGCGCGCGCGCGCTCACACGCTCGCACACACTCTTCGATGTTTTCTACTCTGTGATAATTCCTATCCTTATTGTGTTCGCAGGGTTTAGTGAAAAAATTTGATCAACATTTAACTATGAATTCACTGACTATGTTGTTTAATACAACAGCGACATACAAAAAACAACAAACAAAAAAAAAAAACAACAACAACAAACAAACAAAAGAAAAAACCGTACTGATATAACTCCATAATATTCGATGCAGTGTAATATTTCGCGCGATGATTTTTTTTGTGGACTTTGATGTTATCACTCATTAATCGTTCACTATATAGTACGATAGCTTTTGTGTAACTTCTTTTAGTTGTATTAATATAATGTTCAGAGACTTTGTTTTCTAACTACTGAGTAATGTTTCACACTAACGTTTAATCATTATACTTCAGTTTGACAAAAGCAATATGATGTTGACAGAGTAACAATTAGTTATCATGCTCCAGTTTGACTAAAGCGATATGATATTGACAGAGTGATTTTGAAACTACTCAATAATGTTTCACACGAACGTTTAATCATTATGCACACCAGTTTGACTAAACCAAGATGATGTTCACAGTCTTTGCTTTTGAAACCTCTCAGTAATGTTTCCCACGAACGTTTAATGATCACACTCCAGTTTGGCGAGAGCTCAGTCGATCGCAAAAGGACTCTTTCACGACTGTTACCATGTAACAAAAAGTCACGTTTGTCATGGAACTTTCCTTCTTCAACAAATGCACAGTATGTTTAACGAAATTGGAAATGAAATGAGGCAGGGAACAGTAAACAATAAACAGTAAACAAGTTTACTGTTTACTGTTTATTGTTTACTGTTCCCTGCCCTCATTTCATTTCCAATTTCGTTTTGATTAAATCGAGGTTATTTGTTTCTGTCCGTTTTTGTGCTTGTCTTTTGATCTCCCTTGCATCCTTGGGTGGATCCTCAAGCGTAGGCTCAAAGATTGCCCCCTACATTTTATACTATTTGCATAATATCTGTAGTTTTTCAGCAACTTTTTCTCCTCCCCACACTTTAGTTTGGTTCATTTACTACCCTTCACTGGCTGCCTTGGGGGTGCTATTGGATTCTTTTTTGCACCCTTGGTGGTGAGAACACCACGGTATTATGAACTGTGGTGTGTCTCTATTTGACGCCAGGAGCGCAGATACAACCAGCCGT
>JADBJO010029086.1:0-7500 GCA_016801955.1 Conus betulinus | reverse complement strand
CACACTAACGTTTAACCATCATACCCCAGTTTGACTACAGCAGTTATGGTATTCATAGATCTGTTTTGTGACTACTCAGTAACGTTCCACACTAACGTTTAAGTATCATACTCCAGTTTGACTAAAGCAATATGATATTTACAGAATAATAAAACAGATATTTGACCGCAGTAGTTTTGTGTATGTTTTCATACGTCATTTTCCTATACGTATTTATTTGTTTTTCTTTTTATGTCACAAGTCCTGAAGACGGTCTATGACCGAAACGTTGTTGTTGATAGTTGTTCTGTTTTCCTTTAAAAAAAAAAAATCTTCTGAGAATCCTCAAAGACATTTATTATTGATATTCACAGACTTTGCTTTGAACTTATTCAGTAATGTTCCACACTGAAACACACATTACGTCAACTAGTTTTGACGCCGACTTTCATGGTCAGCTGAGGAAGGTTTGCAGAAACCGAAAGCGCTTCTGTAAAATGCTTTGGGTGTTTGCTGCTTTTTTATTTGAATTATGTTCCACACTAACATTTAATCATTATACTCAAGTTTAGCCAAAGTCAAGTCGATCACAAAGGACTCTTTCAGGACTGTTAACATGTTAAAAAAAGTCATATTTTGTCGAGAAACTTTCCTTCCTCAAAAAATATACCGTCTACGTAACGAATCGATCGTGTTATATGCATAAGATTCCGATGATCTTAGGTGAAAGTGACAGGTTAAAGGCCCATAGTCTCACGGCCGTGGTTGTTGTGAGCTGTTCAGAGTTTCACAGAGTCAGAGACACGGCATAATTGAAAGCGGAGCCCATCCTTCTTCTTTCGCCTCCTTCACCTTGCCTGACCTGTGTTAGCTGCCCACTATGTGCTGAGTGAGGAGAGAGAGAGAGAGAGAGAGAGAGAGAGAGAGAGAGAGAGAGAGAGAGAGAGAGAGAGAGAGATTTCAAACCAAAACGATCCTACCCCCCTACGTGGCTCTCGAACTCACTACCCCCCTCAGTTCCGTAGCCAAACACTTCAAACTACTCGACAACAGGTGCCCCCACAGTGTGGTCTCCAAACTCGGCAGATGTGGTGTAGCGTGTATGGACTAACCCGCGCGCTGTGACACTCTCCGTGACGACACTGAAACGGAACTGGGCCTCGTTGTCATTCCACACCTATTTTTGCGCCCAGTTTGAGGGAGGTAGGGGATTGTTGTTTGAGGGAGGTAAGTGATTATTGTTTGAGCAGGCAAGGGATTGTTGTTTGAGGGAGGTAAGGGATTGTTGTTTGAGGGAGGTAAGGGATTGTTTGAGGGAGGTAAGGGATTGTTGTTTGAGGGAGGTAAGTGATTATTGTTTGAGCAGGCAAGGGATTGTTGTTTTTGAGGGAGGTAAGGGATTGTTGTTTGAGGGAGGTAAGGGATTGTTTGAGGGGGTGGTAAGGGATTGTTGTTTGAGGGAGGTAAGTGATTATTGTTTGAGCAGGCAAGGGATTGTTGTTTGAGGGAGATAAGGGATTGTTGTTTGAGGGAGGTAAGGGATTGTTTGAGGGTGGTAAGGGATTGTTGTTTGAGGGAGGTAGGGGATTGATGTTTGAGGGAGGTAAGGGATTGTTGTTTGAGGAGTAAGGGATTGTTGTTTGAGGAGGTAAGGGATTGTTGTTTGAGGGAGGTAAGTGATTGTTTTTTGAGGAAGGTAAGGGATTGTTGTTTGAGGGAGGTAAGGATTGTTGTTTGAGGGAGGTAAGTCGTTGTTTGAGGGAGGTAAGGGAATGTTGTTTGAGGGAGGTAAGGATTGTTGTTTGAGGGAGGTAAGTCGTTGTTTGAGGGAGGTAGGGGATTGCTGTTTGAGGGAGGTAAGGATTGTTGTTTGAGGGAGGTAAGGGATTGTTGTTTGAGGGAGGTAAGGGATTGTTGTTTGAGGGAGGTAAGTGAGTGTTTTTTGAGGAAGGTATGGGATTGTTGTTTGAGGGAGGTAAGGGATTGTTGTTTGAGGGAGGTAAGGGATTGTTGTTTGAGGGAGGTAAGTCATTGTTTGTTTGAGGAAGGTAAGTCATTGTTGTTTGAGGGTGGTAAGGGATTTTTGTTTGAGGGAGGTAAGACATTGTTGTTTGAGGAGGTAAGGGATTGTTGTTTGAGGGGGGTAAGGGATTGCTGTTTGAGGGAGGTAAGGGGATTGTTGTTTGAGGGAGGTAAGGGATTGTTGTTTGAGGGAGGTAAGAGATTGTTGTTTGAGGAGGTAAGTGAAGTGATTGTGGTTTGAGGAGGTAAGTGACCGTTGTGGAGGGAGGTAAGGGATTGTTGTTTGAGGGAGGTGATTGTTGTTTGAGGGAGGTAAGGGATTGGTTCGTTCTTCGTGTCCACTGTCTTGAATGTTGTTAGTCTTGCTTGAAGAAGAGCAAGGAGGTCGAAACGCGCAGCGTTCTGTCGTGTCATTTGTGTGTCTCTTTCGTTCGTCGGAATAGTATTTTTTTTTTTTCTTTTAAATTTGCAGGTGCCTTTGTAAACACGATTCAGATACTGACAAAGTCGTGAGACCCCTAGAGCTACACCGGATAACATGTGACAGCTAGTGCGCTGACCTTTCCGCAACTGAATCACCAGAAAGGTGAAATCATCACCACAAACATCTCTGCACTACACAACACACATCAAAGGCCGCCCTGGTCGACAGAACTATGCAATGGACTGCCTGTGTTCATCCCAGCTGTTAAACTCTCATCACTAACTTTTTTTTTTCAAAAATATTTTCATTCATTATTTTTGTTGTTGTTGTAAATCGTACAATACAGGCCAGACATAATCGAGTCATAATCTGAATCAGTCCATCAATGGAAACTGAAGCTGAAAAAAACAGACTGGTACAAACAACAACGACAGCATCAACAACTACTACACACAACAGTAGCATCTCTCTCTCTCTCTCTCTCTCTCTCTCTCTCTCTCTCTCTCTCTCTCTCTCTCTCTCTCTCTCTCTCTCTCTCTCTCTCTCTCTCTCAGAGATCATTATTACACTGTACACAGGAAATAGCGCTCTGTGCCCATTACTACGTACTTTTGCCCGAGGACAACATAAGAACTAGCATCCTATAAAACTGTGAGAAGAGAAAACAAACTGTTCAGATTGTCAACACCAAAGACATGTGACTGTGCGACAAAAGAAAACAAATGCCAGAGTGCAATAGTAAGGACGATTAGGTGACAGACAAAAAAACCCCCAGAAAACACACACACACACACACACACACACACACACACACACACACACACACACACACACACACACACACACAGAATCAAAGAGAGCGACAGATGAGGAGAAATTCTAGCACAGAATTTGCACAAGGCGAGATTCAATTGATTTTGAAATAACGCCCTATCCCACCCCGGTATCTCGGGGGGATTCGAGGGGATGGGTTGGATAGGGAGTGTGGAGGAGGGGGGAGGGGGGTGGAGGCAGAGAAGAGGACACCAACGATGACAGGCCAAGAAGAGGAATAAAAGACAGAGTCAGGATGACAGAAAAGAGAACATGACTGGCACCAGAGGTGGTGGGTGCTGATTTCTTTTTTTTTTTTCTTTCTTTTTTCTTGCAGAGATGTTTGAGCATTTTCAATACTGAATTATAGCGATGTCACCGAACAACATTTTAAAACAAACGTAATGCAAAGCACACACACACACACACACACACACACACACACACACACACACACACACACACACACACACACACACACACACACACACACACACACACACACACACACACATACATACATACAGACACACACACACATACACACGCACGCAATCACGCAAGCACGCACACACACACACAAGACACACACACACACACACACACACACACACACACACACACACACACACACACACACACACACACACACACACACACACACACACACACACACACACACACACACACACACACACACACACACACACACACACACACACACACACACGACACACACACCACACACACACACACACACACACACACACACACACACACACACACACACACACACACACACACACACGACACACACACACACACACACACACACACACACACACACACACACACACACACACACACACCACCACCTCACTGTGTCACATCACCACAGTACTCACATCACCACAGTACTCCCACCACCACAGTACTCACATCACCACTCACATCACCACAGTACTCCCATCACCACACATACTCACATCACCACAGTACTCCCATCACCACATACTCCCATCACCACATACTCCCATCACCACAGTACTCCCATCACCACAGTACATCACCACATACTCACATCACCACATACTCCCATCACCACATACTCCCATCACCACATACTCCCATCACCACAGTACTCACCACATACTCCCATCACCACATACTCCCATCACCACATACTCCCATCACCACATACTCACATCACCACCACATCCCATCACCACAGTACTCCCATCACCACATACTCACATCACCACATACTCACATCACCACAGTACTCCCATCACCACATACTCCCATCACCACACATACTCCCATCACCACAGTACTCACATTACTCACATCACCACATACTCCATCACCACCACATACTCCCATCACCACATACTCCCATCACCACATACTCACATCACCACATACTCACATCACCACATACTCCCATCACCACATACCTCCCATCACCACATACTCACATCACCACATACTCACATCACCACTCCCATCACCACATCTCCCATCACCACATACTCCCATCACCACAGTACTCCCACATACTCACATCACCACATACTCACATCACCACATACTCCCATCACCACACACTCCCATCACCACATACTCCCACACCACACATCACCACATACTCACATCACCACATACTCCCATCACCACATCACCACACAGTACTCCCATCACCACAGTACTCCCATCACCACATCACTCACATCACCACATACTACTCCCATCACCACATACTCCCATCACCACATACTCACATCACCACATACTCACATCACCACAGTACTCCCATCACCACATCACTCCCATCACCACATACTCCCATCACCACATACTCCATCACCCACAGTACTCCCATCCCATCACCACATACTCCCATCACCACATACTCCCATCACCACATACTCACATCACCACATACTCCCATCACCACATACTCCCATCACCACATACTCCCATCACCACATACTCCCATCACCACATACTCCCATCACCACAGTACTCACATACTCCCATCACCACAGTACTACTCACATCACCACAGTACTCCCATCACCACAGTACTCCCATCACCACATACTCCCATCACCACATACTCACATCACCACATACTCCATCACCACATCTCCCACATCACCACAGTACTCCCCATCACCACAGTACTCCCATCACCACATACTCCCATCACCACAGTACTCCCATCACCACATACTCCCATCACCACAGTACTCACATCACCACATACTCCCATCACCACAGTACTCACATCACCACATACTCCCATCACCACAGTACTCCCATCACCACAGTACTCACCATCACCACAGTACTCCCCATCACCACATACTCCCATCACCACATACTCCCATCACCACATACTCCACCACATCACATCACCACATACTCCCATCACCACAGTACTCCCATCACCACAGTACTCCCATCACCACAGTACTCCCATCACCACATACACCCATCACCACATCTCACATCACCACATACTCCCATCACCACATACTCCCATCACCACATACTCCCATCACCACATACTCCCATCACCACATACTCCCATCACTACCCATCACCACAGTACTCACCATCACCACATACTCTCCCATCACCACATACTCCCATCACCACACTCCCATCACCACATACACATCACCACATACTCCCATCACCACAGTACTCCCATCACCACATACTCACATCACCACATACTCACCACATCATCACCACATACTCCCATCACCACATACTCCCATCACCACATACTACATCACCACATCACCACACCACATACTCCCATCACCACATACTCCCATCACCACATACACATACCACTCCCCATCACCACATACTCCATCACCACAGTACTCCCATCACCACATACTCCCATCACCACATACTCCCATCACCACATACTCCCATCACCACATACTCCCATCACCACATACTCCCATCACCACATACTCCCATCACCACATACTCCATCACCACATACTCCCATCACCACATACTCCCATCACCCATACTCCCATCACACATACTCCATCACCACATACTCACATCACCACATACTCCCCCATCACCACATAGTACTCCCATCACCACATACTCCCCATCACATCACCATCACCACATACTCCCACCCACATACTCCCATCACATCACCCACACCACTCCCATCACCACATACTCCCATCACCACATACTCCTCCCATCACCACATACTCCCATACACACACATACTCCCATCACCACATACTCCCATCACCACATACTCACCACATCCACATCACACCACATACCACAGTACTCCCATCACCACATACTCCCACACCACATCACCCATCACCACAGTACTCCATCACACACCCATCACCACATACTCCCACCACATACTCCCATCACCACATACTCCCATCACCACATACTCCCACACCACAGTACTCCCATCACCACATACTCCCATCACCACATACTCTCCCTCACCATCATCACACAGTACTCCCATCACCACATACTCCCATCACCACATACTCACATCACCACATACTCCCATCACCACAGTACTCCCATCACCACATCACATACTCCCATCACCACATACTCCCACCACATACACCCATCACCACAGTACTCATCCCATACTCACCACATACTCCCATCACCACATACTCCCATCACCACATACACCCATCACCACAGTACTCCCATCACCACATACTCCCATCACCATACATCACCACAGTACTACTCCCATCACCACAGTACTCTCCATCACCACAGTCACCACACACTACTCCCATCACCACAGTACTCCCATCACCACATACTCCCATCACCACATCTCCCCCATCACCACAGTACTCCCATCACCACAGTACTCCCATCACCACATACTCCCATCACCACATACTCCCATCACCACATACTCCCATCACCACATACTCACATCACCACATACTCCCTCCCATCACCACATACTCCCATCACCACATACCCATCATCACCACATACTCCCATCACCACATCCCCATCACCACATCACATCACACATCACCACATACTCCCATCACCACACTCACATCACCCACATCACCACATACTCCCATCACCACATACTCCCATCACCACACAGTCCCATCACCACAGTACTCCCATCACCACATACTCCCATCACCACATACTCCCATCACCACATACTCACATCACCACATACTCCCATCACCACA
>JADBJO010029085.1:10000-19420 GCA_016801955.1 Conus betulinus | reverse complement strand
GCCCTCGCTCCCGCCCTCTCTCTCTCCTTTCTCTCTCTCTCTCTCCTCGCTCTCGCTCTCTCTCTCTCTGTCTGTGTCTGTGTGTATACGATGACGGTAACTCTCTCTCTTCTCTCTCTCTCTCTCTCCTCAAACCTCAATGAAACTTACCGACGTTCCTGTCACTCCTAACATCCACCAGGGCAGAACGAGTGGAGAGTGGAGAGAAGAGGTGGGCGGGGATGGGAGTGGGGTGGGGGGGGGGGGGGTGCGGGGGGGGGTAGGGATCGGGGGCGTGAGGGAGAAATTCGTCATGGTCTTAAGTCCCCGCAGCTGGCAGTGGCCCTCTTAAGTATGTTTTGTCGCTTTCGGTTTGATCTGGGAGTCAGCCTCGAACCACACGTTAGACGTACAGCCTAATGGTTTGGTTCAGCTGACGGCGCAGGCATTTGTCTCACGTATACTATCATATATGACCAGAGGGATGAAAGGGGAGGGAAAGGAGGTAACTCGGGTTTGAAGTCCAGCAGATTATCGTTCTTCTTCTTCTTCTTCTTCTGATTATTATTATTATTATTATTATCATCATCATCATTATTATTATCATTATCATCATTAATATTATTTCATCATTACTGTTATCATTATTATTATTATTATCATCATTACTACTACTACTACTACTACTACTACTACTACTACTACTCAGACCGGGTTAGCTGGCGGTCCACTATCAAGGCCGGCATCAAGCAAGCAGTGTAGAGAAAACGAACCCAATCGGAAGAACGGAGGCGCCGCAGACAGCAAAGAATTGCGTCGGCACCACAAACACTCATAACTGAGACTTCACCTGCAGTAGTCTGCCGCCCTAGGATTGAGCTCTTCAGCCACTGCAGGTGCTGCAACTCCACAAGCGACTGATCCCTGGCGCAACACCAATGTCTCTCGAGACAGACGGATGCCAAAATGTTCATCACTATCACTACTAAAATTATCAGTACTATCATCATTATCATTATTATTATCATTATCATTATTGTTATTATCATCATCATCATCATCATCATCGTTGTTGCTTTTGCTGTCGTCGTCGTCATCATCATTATCATTATTATCATCAATATCATCATCATCATCATCATCATTACTATTTTTCTTATCATTTTTATGATTGTTGTTATTATTCTAATTATCATAATAATTACCATTACTTTCTTTTTAATTCCTGGTTGATAGAGTCATGATTAGGCCGCTTGTTCATTATTTGTCTTCTTCCGAATTCCCCATCCCTACTCTCCTGTCCCCCTCCCACATCCCACCTCGACCGTTCCTTTGTTTCACACTTCCCATCTTTCTTTTCCCTTTCCTCCACCTCACTTCTCCTCCCCAAATAACACGTGTGTATGTGTGTGTGTGTGTGTGTGTGTGTGTGTGTGTGTGTGTGTGTGTGTGTGCGCGCACAAATAAATATCTTGCAATTTCTGTTTTACATGAAATCCATGTTGTCCATCACACACACACACACACACACACACACACACACACACACACACACACACACACTGGGACAATAAGGAAGATTCCTCTTAATGTCTAAAATAATGAGTTGGATGATAGGTTTCTGGATACATGTAACAGAATCAAAACATAACTCCCATCAGATAATTTTATGATGGTTTATGCCAGATTGATTACATCAATCGATGGTTGAAAATTATAGAAACAGACCGAGCAATTGATTTTAAAAACCTGTTCGAAAAAAACTGAACACACTTAAAGTAAAACATTTAAGTTTTGCGGTTGAAATACCTGGAAGGAAAGATATTTCTTAGTAGAAAAAAAAGAAAGAAGACGAAAAATGCTCGTTCTAAAGTCTTCAGAAAAATAATCGTCTGTACTCACATTCTTTGATATTGTACAACAACAACAAAAGAAGTACAGAAGTGGGGGCTGCATTGAATACACTCCAAGAACAGACAAACTCACAATTTCATCGTAAGTTCCGAGCGAGTTCTCAAAAGTTGATAAGGAAGAATGGGAATTTACAAACCAAAAATGTGTCGAAAGACAACAGAAAATGTCATCATGGCAACACAACACAAAATCAACTTATTATATTGAATGAACGTATGTTACATCGTGATCGACAATAATTTTTTACATCAGGCTGGAAGTAAGGGCGAGGATTTGAAAAAGAAAATGTCAAAAGAATGAGTAAATATTGAAAATCACCACATTGTTGTCATGATATAACTACACTGTGGATTAATTTGAAATGCGATATATTTCTTGGTGCACATTTTCTAAATGTTTCTGGTTTCTGATAAGGAGGTTGTTTGTGTCAAATACTTCGTCATTACTTTCCCGCCAGGAAAAAGTCGTCCTCTTCTTCTTCTTCTTCTTCTCACAATCACAATCGTGTGACTGGCCTAGCACAGGGAAGAAGGCTAATACCTGCCACATGTCTGAGAGAGAGAGAGAGAGAGAGAGAGAGAGAGAGGGAGGGAGGGAGGGAGAGAGAGAGAGAGAGAGAGAGGGGGGGGTGCACGCGAGGGAGACAAGTTAAAGAAGGAAGATGAAAGTGTGTGAGGTGGAAAAGGGAAGGGGGGGGGGGGGGGGGGGGGAACAAGGATAAAATCCAAAAGAAAAAAAAAAATCAACCCACACGGTACTATCAGCGTTGGTGACATGATTCACTTTGTGTATGACGGTTGCCAAAGCAAACCAAGCGGTGTTATCACCCCTGTGTGGTTTATGAGATAAAAACAGGATTGGAATTGGTCAAACTACGCTGTGATCTCTATAGAAGGTTGCGCCGATTTAAGGATCAGACATAAAACAAAGAAAAGAAAACTAGGGGAGTAAAGGGGCGTGAGGAGAATGAAGAAATGAGGAATAAAAGAAAGGAAAAGAGAAAAAGAAAGAAAGAAAGAAAGAAAGAGAGAGACAGAGAAAGAGAAAAAAAATGGAGTTAAACTGGAATGAGTAAAAGACATATCATGAAAACGAGAAAGAACAAGAGAAGAAAGGAAAGGAGATAGATAGAGAAAAAAAAAGGAAAGAAACTGAATAAAGAAAGAAAGAAAGGAGAAAGAGAGAATACAACAATAAAGAAAGGCACAAATAAAAAAAAACAGGAGTACACAGAAATTGAGAAACAAATAAAAGAAAGGAAGAGAAGAAAGGAATGGAAAAAAAAACACGAAATAAACGAAGACAGACAATAAGATTTAGAAGAAAGAGAGAAAAAAAAGAGAATACGAACAAAAAAAAAAATAAAACCCAAAGCGAATAAAGCAAATGATTGACATGCTGAGAAATATCTGCCCTCATGCATAATACATACAAGACATCCCTCGAAATTCGCTAAGGATGTAGTTCGGAGCTTCACAAGTAGAGGCGTGACTACTTGTGCATAACGTAACTCCATCAAAGGCAGAGAGAAGGGTCATTGTGCTCATTTCTGTCACAGTGGGGTACAGATTTGAACTGTTGCAAGCAGTGTAGCATGAACTTGTCTGTCTGTTATGTCGACGCATTTGTGACAGTGTACTGTCAAAATCACAAACAACATAAGAGATTGCTCGTTCTTCATTTTCATTGTCCTGAATGTTGTTTCTCATGCCTGAAGAAGACCATGAGGTCGAAACGCGTCGTGTTTTGTCTTGTTTTGTCTTGTAACTTTTTCTTTTCCTCTGTCCGGCATTATGATGATAATTTTTTTTCTTTCAAATTTGTTTCGATTTCTGCCTGGTGTCTCCTCATTTTGAGACTAGCATTCCTACCATTTACGCTGTTTAATATCAAGGAATTCACAGGAACAAAAACAGCATGATAGAAATATGCGTCCAACAGAACTGGCGAGGAACTTCATGCCTTCTTCATGTGCCCCTTTTTTCAGAATAGCAAAAGAGGTTCTTGCCATCACATTGCTGAGCGGAAAAACTGAATTATATTTAACGGTTTGTTTTCCCCACAAAGAAAGACTTTTCTAAACTTTTGTTCACTTTTTGTAATTGTTTCACGGCACAGTCTACATATTCTTAAGGCAGTGTGAATGTATGACCGGTGAAAGTGACTAATTTCTCAAGATACATACATACATACATACATACATACATACATACATACATACATACATACATACATACACACATACATACATACATACATACACACACATACATACATACATACATACATACATACATACATACATACATACATACATACATACATACATGCATGCATGCATGCATGCATGCATGCATGCATGCATACATACATACATACATACATACATACATACATACATACATACATACATACATACATACACGCATGCATGCATGCATGCATGCATGCATACATACATACATATACATACATACATACATGCATGCATACATACATACATACATACATACATACATACATACATACATACATACATACATACATACATACACACATACATACATACATACATACATACATACATACATACAATACATACATAGACAGACATTGATCGCGGAAAAAGGTCATAGGGTAACGTGTTTTCTTTTCATGTGTCAGGTATGCTATTTCTTTTTCCTTACACCACACGAAGGCGTTAGAACTGAAGTGTCTGAATCGTGGGTCTTTTTTTTTTTTTTTTTTTAATTCTATCATTTACAAAACTTTGAGGGGATGTTATGTTCTAAAAGGGTAGGGCAGAATTCTGTGGTCACGCTGTCGGCTATTTGCCCACTTGTTTTTAAATTTTACGGTACAAAACAGATGAACACGCAACATATGTACATCACAGTATACAATTGTCAACCATACTTGTATCTATACACATAGTATTCTTGCATGCTCACTCATACACGTACATGTACACATACGCTCTCTCTCTCTCTCTCTCTCTCTCTCTCTCTCTCTCTCTCTCTCTCTCTCACACACACACACACACACACACACACACACACACACACACACACACACAGATAGATACATACATACATACATACATACATACATACATACATACATACATACATACATACATACACACATACATACATACATACATATAATCTGAACAAAGGTCACTATAGTTATATTGCATGTGTTATTCGTAAGATGCAAACAAATACTTCCATGCCGTTCTTCTGAAAATGACGTTGGTTATGATAATGATTTCAACAAATCTATTTATGTCTTCTTTGTAACACCGTTTAGACTTATTTTTCACACAGCATCTAATATAGCTCCTTTTCTACATTTATTCCGATGATGGTAACCCATTTTCCGCCGAAAAACCTCTTTTTTTTTCCAGTCGAGAATTTTCCACGGTCCTGTGACCCGTGACCTTTGCATGCTTAAAGACTTAGCGACTGTGTGTTGTTGATAGCAACACACGTTACCATAACGGACAGTACACGGGCTACACAAGTCCCTCGGCCCAAAGCGCACTGCGTTCTTCTCTCCCTGTTGTCGGTTGAGGACAGGAAAGGTCTAATACTCATCCCCTGGCTGAAGTACGAAACACGAATCACTCATTGATAAATGGCAAACTTTGTCATTTCCCTCAGAGGGCCCACACGACGAACTTAACTTGACAGGACGGAATGATCATGAACGTTAGGACAGAGCCAGCCATGTTGGCCAGTGGACGCGTTTTAGCTCGGCCCGACAGAGCACTCCTGCTGACCAAGCTCAGCGGTCGTGGGTTTGATCCCCTTGCCGGCCTAGAGGATTTTTTGCTTTTATTTATTTATGTATTCATTTATTCATGTATTCATTCATTCATTCATTCATTCATTCGTTTATTCATTCATTCATTCATTCATTCATTTATTTATTTATTTATTTACTTATTTATTTATTCACTCTTCATATTTTTGAAAGACAAACGAAATCTCCCATCTTTTGTTATCACTACACTTTTCCTATATTTTTTTTTAACATCAACATTCAAAAATTTTTTTTTTAAATCAAGTTTATAACGCACTCGATCACCACCAGGGCGACTGAAGTTCATTTCACATTTTCACTTTTTTTCTGTTGTGTTCCGTCATGTTTTTTTTGTTTTGTTTTTTTCTTTCATCCTGTCCTTTTTTCCTTTCTTTCATTTTTGTTGTTGTTGTTGTTGTTGTTTCGTTGTTTGTTTGTTTGTTTGCTTCGTTTTTGTTTGCTTTGTGAGGTTTCAAGATCTGATTCAATTTCTATTGTGGGGACAATGATTCCATTTCCTGTTTTTCCGTGCATAGCATGAGTTTTCTTCTTCTTCTTCTTCTTCTTCTTCTTCTTCTTTCTTCTTCTTCGTCGTCATCGTCGTCGTCGTCGTCGTCGTCTTTCGTTTTCTTTCTTCTTCTTCTTCTCTTTCTTCTTTCTTCTTCTTCTTCTTCTTCTTCTTCTTCTTCTCGTCGTCGTCGTCGTCGTCGTCGTCGTCGTCGTCGTCGGCGTCTTGTTCTTCTTCCTCTTCTTTCTTCTTCTTCTTCTTCTTCTTCTTCTGTTAAGTCCATGAAGGATCATCGGGGCACCACTCTGAAGAACTGTTCACCAGGTTCCTCCATCTGTATCACAGATAGATAGATAGATATAGATAGATAGATAGATAGATAGATAGATAGACGACGACGATGACGATGACGATGACAATGACGATGACGATGATGAAGAAGAAGAAGAAGAAGAAGAAGAAAAGGAAGCGTGGGGTGGGGTGGAAGAGACTAACGACGTTACATGCCCAGTTCGAACATTACATGCAAATTCATACGACAGTTTTCACTTGCCGAATTTTCTTCGAACCTTTCAAAAACAACTAATGCTTACGACATTTTGGGGCAGAAGAAGTCAATCACTGGCTCCCCCCACACCCCCCCATCTCAAACCCCCCCCCCCCCCCCGCCCCACCCTCACCCTCACACCCCCCCCCCCCACCCCACCCCCCACCTCCCCCCCCCCCACCTCCACCGCCGGCCACCCTCACCTCTGCCGTCCCTGACATGGAGCCCGACATCAGATGGACTGTAAATCAGATGGAACGAATTCAATCAGGGGACTGGTGTTTACTATGAGACAGGTGCTCCAGTTCAGTCAGAGAATACATTGTCCTGTGTAGTCTGGGCACGAAGTGTCGAGCATCACACGTTTGCGAAAAGACTTTGAAGTAAGTTGTTGGGAGGGGGGAGGGAGAGGGGAACAAAATAAAGCAGAGAACGAGAGAAAGAAAGAATAAAAGAGAGAGAGGAAGAGGAGAAGGAGGGAAGGGGAAAGAGAGAGAGAGGAGAGCGACGACGAGGAGAAATAGAGGGTGGATTTCTATCATCGATAGGGCGAGGGGACAGAGAGATAGATAGATTGAATCCTTACAAATAGGGTAATAGATTTCAGATAGAAAAGCCTAGATAGACCAGACAGACAGACTAGAATACGATCCATTGGATCGGATCAAGACAGATACAGACAGATAGATGGATATACCAAAGAGAGAGAGCGCCAGAGAGAGTGTGAAGTGAGAGAGATAGGAAAGATGGATGGATTAAACAGACATATAGACGTGGATGGCAGTGATTGATCTGAATAAATTTAAAGTTTGGCCCTGATTAATTGAAAGACAGACAGACAGACAGATAGCATATGTACACAGAGGACAGAACAAATGGATATCTTATATATATATATATTATATATATATATATAATATATATATATAGTTTTGTTATGAAAGTAATTTTCATTTTACAGGACAGTGTCACGTTTGTAAGACATATAAATAGCTAATATTTATCTTAAAGGTTTTGGGGCAGATTATACTTGCGGGTCACAAAGGATTTGTAATTTCTCTCTTGTAACGAGAGATAATAAACGTTTTCTGAATCTGACATCCTGAATTATGAATCTGATCTTGAAGAGAGAGAGAGAGAGAGGGCGAGAGAGATCGAGGAGAGATGAGAGAGAGTAGAAGGGAGGAGAGAGAGAGGATAGAGAGAGGAGATAGATGAGATGATGGGAGATAGATAGAATAGATGAGGTGAGAATAGATAGATAGGTAGATAGATAGATAGATAGGTAGATCAGAGAGATAGATGACAAACTAGGACAGATACAGGACATCCATACATACATACATACAATATACATAAAATACATACATACATAACATAATACATAACTACTGATACATATCAACGTACTTTAATGCAAGTGGTCAAATCAAAAAACAATGAACAGTACCAGATGCAGGCGCATCAATTAAACGTTCACTTCAACATTCTCTGTCACCTCTCTCTCACCTCACCTCCTCCTCCAACCACTCCTCACACACCTGTCTCTCTTTCACCCTACCTCCCGCATCATCATCCTCCCCTTAAGGCCTCTCCCCCCCCCCTCCCCCCCCACCCCCCCCCTCCATCCCCCCCACCTCCCCCACCCCCCTCTCTCTCCCCCCCCCCCCCCCCCCCCCCCTTCCACCCCCCACCCACTCTTTCGTCTCTTCTGTCCCCACGTCCTTTCTCTCTCCGGCTGGCTCCAGATCTTTGTCTGTCAGTTGCTTTAGTCAGCGATACTATTTAAGGCACAGTTTGAAAAAGTCAACATCTGTCAGTTTCAATGCGGTTCATGAGGTGATTCCGCCTTTGACCAAACACGCCTAGACCCAATCATGACAGACATGCTCAAGTATTTTGCGAGTTGGTTTACATTTGTTATGGGCAGTCCCTAACATTGAAAGTCCTGAAACCACTCTTTTATGAACTATGCCTAGTGAACCTATTACAAGAAACAACCACTTTCGTGCTAAATCCGGCATCACTAAGAGCATAGCAAAGAGGCATTTGTACTTTTGAAATTTGCCCTCATAGCATGTTTGTGTATGAATGCGGTCAAATGGGTTTTGAAACCTCGATGACGAATGCCACCGAGTTTCGATGGGATGCGATGAAGCATAGATCAGGTTTCAGCCTTGGCAGATCTTCAACACCGTTTATAGAGACAGGCCTATTTTGAAAAAACAAACATCCACAAAATCCGTCGCAATGCATTTCTGTAGCTCCCTTCTGATGATCTCAACGCATCTGTCGTGTCTTTGTGTGTAGAGGGCCCCTTCAGTTGTTACATAGACGGACCCCGCCTCAGTTGACGACATCCATTCAAGGCATGGGAATTGTGTGTCAGAACGAAACCCCGCACAAAGCACACTCTCTCTCCGTAAGTATCAGGATAGTAGATGTTGTTCACTGCATTGGTCTCCAGCAGCTGTAGACGTCCCTTGTTGATGAACCTGGTTATTTGGTCATTGACGTTGGTCCTTGTCCATTTGCATTCTTTTGATTGCGCTGTACAATTGTTTAGAATTACTGTAGCGCATTTGAACTACTCCATCCTCAGAAGCTGGGAGTACTACTCCGAAACTGTCGCTGTTTTCATCGAATTCCAGCCTTAGATCCAGTC
>JADBJO010029084.1:0-19421 GCA_016801955.1 Conus betulinus | reverse complement strand
CAATGAATAAACACGGCAAAGGAAAGGGGGAAGGATGGGATGAAACAAAACAAAAGGGAGAAACATCAGCTCAAATCACGTCAATGTTGAGGAAGGAAACAAGAGCGTGGCGCATCATATTAAGCGTGAAAACAAATCGATCAATAATCTTGTCTGCAGGTTCGGTGATCAACAAACTAACAAAGCAGAGAACGGACTTCAGAGTCGAGAATGTGGGGAAACTTTGTGAACGTTGATTTTGTGAAGTATTATCAATCACGCTCTCATGGGAAAACACCGACACGCCATCGTGCACATGTCTGCTTCCCTCCATACCCTCCGTCCTCCACACTCTCTCTCTCTCTCTCTCTCTCTCTCTCTCTCTCTGAATCTCTCTATCTCCCCTCTCTATCTCCCTCTCTGTCTCTCTCTCTCTCTCTCTCTCCCTCTCTCTCTCTCTCTCTCTCTCCTAATACGTGATCTCATCGTTATGCCTCTCATATTCTCATTACACACCCAGTCTCTCCACCATAACAAAACGATGTCATCTCCAAAAGGATCCATTTTCGTCCTCCAGCCACCCACCCTGTTCCCCTGCTTCCACATGTCGTCACCCCAACCACCCTGCAATCCCCTCCTTCAACCTGTGCCCATGCTCCACATGTCCGTCCCACCCCTTCACCTGCAACTGTCCCCTCCTCCACCTGTCACCTGCTCATGCACACATGTCCGTCACCCCCAACCACCGCACTCCCCCTCCTCCTTCACCTGTCCCCCCTGCTCCACATTGTCCGTCACCCCAACCACCTTGCACTCCCTCTCCTCCTTCACCTGTCCCCTGCTCCACATGTCATGCACCCAACCACCTGCACTCCCTCTCCCTCCTCACCTGTCCCCCTGCTCCACATGTTCTGTCCACCCCAACCACCTGCACTCCCCTCTTTTGTTTCAGGTTCAAAACAAACAACATTTAGGACACTGAAACGAAGACAACAAACAATCACGTATTTTCGCTCATAATTTTCGGCACAAAAGGGACTGCAATGACGTGAATGAAACTGTTTTTTTTTTTTTTTTTTTTTCTTTTGTACGACCTTAAGTGCACACGAGGGTGCACACACAGACATCACTGTTACATGATTGTGGAGATAGAGCTGCCACTGTTAGTGACAGTTCCGCCTGTGTTCAAACACCCTGTTGTGTGTTGTGTGTAAGTAGTGAGCAAGACAGACCTGGCACTGAGCACGGGCAATGCAAGGTAATGCTTAATGCGCGCTACAGCCCAGCCGACCGCAAAGGCCATTAACAGGGCTAAGTCACCACGTTTCACGTCAACTCACAAGTCATTATTACAACAAAAAAACAAACAAACAAACAAAAAAAACTCATTCACACACACAACTCTCAAAAAAACACACCTTCCAACAAAAACATAACCAGAAATTTTGTTAAAAGAGAAAAAAAAAGAAGAAAAATTTTTCTCCATTAAAAATTTTTGATCAGGTGACAAATTTTAATCTCCTTCAGAAATTCAAAGGTCACATCAGGTAGGCAGGGACATCTCCTAGAGTCTGCTGTAAAACTGTTACATGTCTCAACATCATGCAAGTCCCAAACACGTGAAAAGGGATATGTTACACTGTAGACCTGTAATCTGTTTTGTCTGGATGTCTTGCGGAACTAAAACGACCTTCTTTTAATTTAACCTCTTTTCATTTCTTTCCCTTTGATTTCGATCACTGGTGATCGACAGTTTTCTTCCTGGAATTACGGTATTTAAAACAACATTTTTGTTATCTGAAGCAATGTAGCTCGCCTAAAATAACCCGAAATAGACACGTTCATCACAAAAATATTATGATTTTAGAAATAATGTGCAGAATGTTAACGAAAAATTCATGCAAAATGCAAAAATCTCAAAAAACTGTTGAGAGTTAGAAAAACCCTGATGTGTGTGTGTGTGTTGTACACAGTGAGCAACAAACAAAAGAGAAAAACCTGGCACTGAGCGAGTCTGGCTATTCTGCGTAGGTGTCCAACTGGTTTGGCAACAGCGCATCCGCTACAAGAAGAACATCGGCAAGCGCAGGAAGAGGCCAATCTGTACGCCGCCAAAGCCGCCCTCCGCCGCCTCCGCTCAGCAGTTAGCACAGGCCGTGTCCAACCCTTCGTCGCCAGGTGAGCAGCGCTGGGTCTGACTGGGACTGTAGGTATACACACCTCTGCAAACACATGCACACACGCACACGCGTAAACATGTGAGCGCTCATACATACACTCTGTCTCTCTCTTCTCTCTCTCTCTCTCTCTCTCTCTCTCTCTCTCTCTCTCTCTCTCTCTCTCCGCGTAAACATGTGAGCGCACATACATACACATTCTCTCTCTCTCTCTCTCTCTCTCTCTCCTCTCTCTCTCTCTCTCTCTATCTCTCTCGTCTAATGTCACGTAAATTTGGTGACAAGTCATAAAATGAAAGTACTACTACTACTGAGTGGTTGTAAGTATTTCAGGATTATTTTTTTTTGTTAGAATCGTCCTTGAAACAGGTAGTTGATTTTTAAAACAAGTCCTTGAAAAGTCCTTGAATGGTCCTTGATTTGTTTTTTGTCATGAAATCTGTATGAACCCTGAATGAGTGGGGGAAGCTTCTTCCTGTGTTCCTGAAACCCCACCCCCCCACCCCCCCCCTCTCCCCCAACCTCCAGCAATGTTTTATTTGGCTATTGTGTGTGTGTGTGTGTGTGTGTGTGTGGTTGCAGCCAGCAACTACGGCATGCCGTCACAAGGGCTGGCGTGCAGCAGGGCGGGATGTACATGAACCTCAACGGCGACAACTACCAAGGGGGAGACAACTCAGTGAGTGTTAACCTCCCCTTGTTGCTGTGCTGGGGTCTTGTGTGTGGATGTTGTGTCCCCTCCCCTTTGTTGCTGTGGAGTCTTGGTGGATGTTGTGTCACCTCACTGGGGTTGGTCGGTGGGCTGATGGCCATGTTTTGGGACGGCGGGATTGTGGAAAGGGGGGGGGGGGAGGGGGGGGGGGGAGGATTAGGATGAAAGGAGAGGAGGGGGGAGAGAGGATTGGGCCGGGGGGAGGGAGGTGAGGGGAGGTGGTGGGAGGAGGTGGCCAGAGGACAAGGGAAGATGGATTTTTTTGTTTTGTTTGTTTGTTTCAAACATGTTGTCAGATCTAATGTTTTGTCCGGGCGTAGTTTCCAGGTGGAAAGGACCCTCAGCAATCCAGGGGGGAAGAAAGGGCTGACAAGGGAGTAAAGTCGTATCTGGGAACTGTGTGTAAATTAGGGGGAAAAGGTTCAGGTGAAACATGTCTGCAAGGAAGAAAGTTTTCCCCGATTGTCAAGGCGTTGATCGGTACAGGGTTGTCTGTAGCGGCTTTCGCATGGGCAGTTTCATGGGAATCTCAGGGGAAAAAGGCTTCTAGACTGAGAGGGAGCCTGAATTTGAAAATGAATTTAGTTAAAAAGACGACAGCGGGGAAGAAAAGCCCTGTCTGAGGTGACTGGGTGGCAGAGCATTGTCTCCTCTGGTGGGGTTGCCCTGTGGTGGACCTGGGTTGATGGCTGCCTCTGGAGATGTCAGTGTTGGTTGGGGTGTTGACTGCTGGGTGATCCAGGGTGCGCCTGTGCATGGGAGAAGTGGGAATGAGTGGGGCTGGAACGATGTGTGTGTGTCAGGAGGGGGGGGGGGGGGGGGGGGGGGGGGCGGTGAGGAAGGTGAGCACAAACACAAAAGAAGAGAGAGAGAAAAAAAAAGGAAAAAAGTTACAGAAGAGCAAATCCTTAAAGACGGGGAGTTGTTTTTAGAGAAGACCAGAAGAATTTGAAGATTTTGTTAGAATAACAGTTTTGTTTCTGCCCCCCACCTTTCTGACAAGGAAAATGCAGTTGTCCCTATGTCAGTGAAAGAACTGACTTTTTTTATGCCAAAAGATGGAATGAGGGAAATAGAGAGAGAAGGGGGGGGGGGGGGGGGGAGGAGAGAGCGGGAGAGAGAGAGAGAGAATAAAATCTTTTTTTTTTTTTTAAACTGTTTTGTCAAGGCAAGGAGTCACTCACTGGGAAGGTCTGTACCAGAAAGATTGTGTGGGACTGAAAGCCCTTCCCATCCCCACCCCACCACCCACACCCCCATCCATCACTCCCATGTTTGAATTTTTTTTTTCTGACAAATGAAGTGCAGGTGTCCCTATGTCGGTTAACTAATGATTTTTTTTTTTCTTACAAGTAAGTCACAGTTGTCCCTGTATCAGTTAAATAACTGATTTTTTTTTTTTTTTTTCTGACAAAACGAAATGCAGTTGTCTCTCTATATCAGTGAATAGCTGATTTTTTTTTTTTTTTTTTTTTTTTTTTGCCAAGGATGGGGTGGGGGAAAAAGAGAGAGAGAAAAGGGGAGAGAGGGGCGGGATAGTTAAAGAGGTTTGTGAGCAGGAGTGCGTGAGAAGCCTTGGGGAAGGGTGGCTGTGGGGGGGGGGGGGGGGGGGGGGGGGGAGATGGAATTGAGAGGGTGGGGGGGGGGGGGGGGGGGGGTAGGGGAGTCACTGTTTGTGTTGTTCTTTCCTGCACTTTGCGGTGAAGCTTGGAATCCGCTTGACCTTTGCACTCTTAACGATGTGGCATTCCGCACGACGTGCAAGCGATGTTTGTGCGCTGTGAACGCTGGCCTTGTTTACCTCTCTCTTGTTTTTCTCTTGCTTGAAATAAAAGCAGTGTTGTTCCAGCGTTTCACCTTCTTCAGCACGGCTGGAAAAATGTGTCTCTCCCTCTCTCTCTCTGGGGGATTTCTAGATTCTGTCTTTTCTTTCACACTATGCGATGGAATGCATCCAAAAAAGAAATTGGGCATTGGCTCTGAACGATCAGTGGATTTTCTCTGTGTGTGTGTGAATGTGTGTGTGTGTGTGTGTGTGAGAGGGGGAGAGAGAGTGTGTGTGTGTATGTGTAAGGGTGTTTTGTGTGTGTGTGTGAGAGTGTGTGTGTGAGAGTGTGTATGTGTGCGTGTGTGTGTGTGTGTGTGTGTGTGTGTGTGTGTGGGTGTGTGTGTGCGCGCGCACAGTGCATGTGTGTGTGTTTGTGTGTGTGTGTGTGTGTATGTGTGTGTGAGAGAGAGAAAGTGTGTATTTGTTCGTAAGGGTATGTGTGTTTATGTGAAATCAAAAGTGAATGGAATAGGTCATTTACATACGTATATACATACCCCCCTACACCCCCCTCTGCTTTTATGGTCATCACTTTTTTAAAGTGGACTGGAGTCAAGACAGCCCCCTACCCCCACATCATCCCCCTCCCCTTCTTCTCCGCCCCCCCCCCCCTCATCTGACCAGCTCCTCAGTTTGATGTTTGTGTTGACATCATGTTTGGTCAAGTAGTTCTCCCCTCCCCTGCTCATGTGTCGTTCTTCACAGGTAGTCTCAGGGATTGGTCAACACTGATAGCTGTAAAGGGGTGGAGACAAAGAGATGATGGGGTGGGGCGGGGGGGGTGTTAAGGAGGGCAGAGTTGAGCGGAGCGGTGACGGCTGTGTGGTTGTTGTTGTTTTCTACCTCCCTGTAGGTTAGTGGTCTTCGCCATGACATGCCCATGGGGGCAGCTATAGCTCCGAAGGCACGCCCTCCTCCACGGGCCTCTACGACCCCGCCATGCCGAGCCAGGTACCCCCCCCCCCCCACCCCCACTCCCCGCCCCTTCCACCACCCCCAACCCCCATTCCCCTCCACCCGCCGCCAGCCCAATCCTCATCGTCATCCCTGCTAGCGTTTTTGAGGCAGTGGTCATTGTCCCTACTAACCTTCAGACAATTCTCATCGTCCATGCTAAGGTTTCAGGCAGTGATCATTGTCCGTGCTAACGTTTCAGTCAATCCTCATCGTCCCTGCTAACGTTTCAGTCAATCTTCATCATCCCTGCTAACATTTCAGTCAATCCTCATCGTCCTTGCCAACGTTTCAGTCAATCCTCCTACCCATTCCTACCTTTTAAAGAGTGAAGAAGTTCCTTGGTGCATTCTGTGTCATGTGCCACTCACAATGAAACATATTCTTTTAGAGTGTTGGGATTTGCACGATGTGAGACACAAACATTTTACAGCAGATTCCATGAAAACCTTGTTCAGAGATGTTCCGCCTGACGCGATCTTTGAGTCTTGAAAGAGGTTAACATTTTTCATCGGATCTGAGATTTTACAGTGGAAAGATTTTAACAAAGTTTTGGATGAGATTTTAGACGATGTCTTTTAAAGAACTGTGTGGATGAATGACCTGTGAGTTGATTTTAACGTGGTGACAGCCCTGATATGGCCCTTTGCGGTGGCTGGGCTATAAGCAACATTATCTCCTATCTTATCAGTCAATCCTCATCGTCCTTGCCAACATTTCAGTCAATCCTCATCGCCTTGCCAGTGTTTAGTCACTCCACATCGTCCTTGCTAACGTTTTTAGCCAATCCTCATCGTTCCTGCTAACGTTTCAGGCAATCCTCATCATCCCTGCTAATGTTTTCAGTCAGTGGTCATTGTCCCTGCTAATGTTTCAGTCAATCGTCATTGTCCCTGCTAATGTTTCAGCCAATCGGTCATTGTCCCTGCTAACGTTTCAGTCCAGTGGTCATTGTCCCTGCTAACGTTTCAGCCAATCGTCATTGTCCCTGCTAACGTTTCAGCCAATCGTCATTGTCCCTGCTAACGTTTTCAGTCATCAGGTCATTGTCCCTGCTAACGTTTCAGCCAATCGTCATTGTCCCTGCTAACGTTTCAGCCAAGTCGTCATTGTCCCTGCTAACGTTTCAGTCAGTGGTCATTGTCCCTGCTAAAACGTTTCAGCCAATCGTCATTGTCCCTGCTAACGTTTCAGCCAACGTGGTCATTGTCCCTGCTAACGTTTCAGTCAGTGGTCATTGTCCCTGCTAACGTTTCAGCCAATCGTCATTGTCCCCTGCTAACGTTTCAGCCAATCGTCATTGTCCCTGCTAATGTTTCAGTCAGTGGTCATTGTCCCTGCTAACGTTTCAGCCAATCGTCATTGTCCCTGCTAATGTTTCAGCCAATCGTCATTGTCCCTGCTAATGTTTCAGTCAGTGGTCATTGTCCCTGCTAATTTTTCAGCCAATTGTCATTGTCCCTGCTAACTTTTCAGCCAATCGGCATTGTCCCTGCTAATGTTCCACTCAATCGTCATTGTCCCTGCTAATGTTTCAGTCGGCCCTCATCTTCCCAGCTAACGTTTCAGTCAGTGGTCATTGTCCCTGCTAGCGATTCAGCCATCCGTCATCGTCCTTAATGCCTGCTAGCAGTGTAGACTTGGCGGGGGGGACTGTGTGTATGTATGCGATATATCGCTGGGACCGGGCATAGTGGCTAGCTGTGGGCCTCATCGGTTGGTGTCGCGTTCTGGAAACTAACAACGGTGGCGGAGGCCAGGATGGGATGTGTTTCGGGGTTGTCACTGGCAGTCTCACCGCTAAACCGTTTTTCTGTAATCATGTACTGGGGAGTATAAAACCGTTGAATGTCAACAAGGAGGATTCATGACAGCTGTTTATGTACTGTTTATTTCGTTAGTTAATTAATCACAAATGAGGAAGGCCGCTGAAGTCGCCGTGGTGAGTTGTTGACACGCCCACATCTCCAAACTAATGCGTCAGGCATTTGGTTTACTTAGCGCAGGTGCAGGCGCAAAGAGCATCCGTCGACCAAGGAAATCATTCCTCTTCAAGTTCATCCAGGAGGAATTAGTTCTCCTTTTTATCACACACCTGCATCTGTGCTAGGCGAATGTTATGCTGAAAACAGTGTCAGTTTGGAGTTATGGGGTCATTCATGGTCTCATCACGGGGAGCAAATGTGGTCTTCCTTGTTTGTTTGTTTATCGTTCATGTCTCCCAGTTCATTTTTTTTTTTTTTTTTTTGCATTCTTTCAGTGATTTATCGACTAAATCAGGTGTGGGCAGATCGACAGTATCAGATGTCATTCTCTCCCATCACCAGCTTCAGGATTTTCCCCCCCCCCAAACGGGGAGTTTTTGTCATGTCTTCTCTTACAGGCTTTGTATGTATGGCCGAGGCATGTTTTTGGGTGGGGGGTGGCGGAGCATGCATGTGCCTGTGTGTTAACCTACTTGATTTATCAGAGAGGTCTGTGGGCGTACTGCGGTGTACTGGAGCGGTTGGAAGGATGAGCCAGTCGGCTGGATGCGCAGGGTTCTGTTACCCTGCGCAGTGTGGCGTTTCCCTGCTTTGTGGCAAATTTCAGTGAGAGATGGGAGGGGGAAGGCCAGGGGTGGGGGGGTGCGAATTTTCGCTGTGCATCAAAAGACGGGAGTCTCTCTGTCAGTGGATCACGACATTTTCAGGTGACCTGAGTTTGTGGAGGTTGGGGTGGAGGGTTTTTGGGTAATGTAGGGAGGTTTGGGGGGAGGTTGGATGGTGGGAAGGGGGGTTGGGGGGGGTGGGGGGGGGGGGGGGGGGCAGGTGGAGGGGTAGCAGGTGGGGAGAGGAAAGGGTGGGGGTGTAAAGAAAGTAGTGTGTGATGAAAGGAGAATGCACAATTCATTTCATTTTTTTTGTGAAAATTTGTGGCAAGAGGCTTCATTCATTTTCAGATTATCAGGTTTTTTTTTGGTATTTTTTTATTTTAAAGAGTGGTAAAAATATCTTTCAATGTCCCAAGCCGACCCCCCCCTCCATTTTTCATTGCTCTCACCTCTCTCTCTCTCCCCTCTCTCTCTCCCTCCCTCCCCTCCCTCTCTCGCTCTCTTCTCTTTTTGCCCCACCCCCTCTTTTCTCTCTCTCTCTGTCTCTCCCCCACCTTTCTCTGTCCATCTGTCTCTGCCTGTCACGGTGTCCCTCTTTATCAAGAGAAGGCACAGAAAAAAAATTTTAAAAAGGAAAAAAAAAAAAAAAAAAAACATATTTTCAAGGAAGAGAGAAAACTTTAACAGGATTCTCCCAGTTAAAGCTAAAAAAAAAAAAAAAAAAAAAAAAAAAAAAAAAAAAAGAATATTGACAAGCTGATGGGCAGAACCGTCCTACCATAGTGTGCGTTCATCTTGCCACGCTTTGTCACAAGTTGGGGACTCACCATGTTTTGTTTTGTTTTTTAATACACGCTGCGACAGATTGGGGAACAGTGACGTTGTGTGGAGTAGCAGGCTGCGTGAAGAAGAAAAAGCGTGTTGAATTTCAGCATGTATGGTACTCGGGCGTGGTGGTTGTGTTTCTTTGTGTTATCAACCTAACCGGGGCTGTCGGCTTGTTACAACCTGGTATGCTTGGATTGGGGGGCTGATTTTGTAGATTTTTTTTTTTCTTTTTGGTTTCAGGGTGAGTGTATCCTGTGGGTTTGTGAATGAATGTTCATGATTAGTATCCTGCCAAACAAAAGAAACAAATTACTCCACAAAAAGATGCGCTTCGACTTTTTAAAAAGTTTTTCTTCAGGCAAGAGTGGAAGAGTGATGATGATAAGGGAGATAAGTGAGCGAGTTTTCTTTGGTTTTCATTGTCTTGAACGTTGTTTGGTCTCACCTGAAGAAGACCACAGAGGTCGAAACAGCGTCGTGTTTGTCTTTGTGATTTGTTTGTGTGGCGTGTTTGTTTGTCTCACCTGAAGAAGACCACAGAGGTCGAAACAGCGTCGTGTTTGTCTTGTGATTTGTTTGTGTGTTGTTGTTTTCTTGCCTGAAGAAGAACGAAGAGGTTGAAACGTGTCATGTGGTTTGTTCTTTGTTTTCTCTCGTTTGGGCGGCACCTATGTAATGTTTTTGTTTTTGCGTTTTTGATTTTGTTTTCATTTCTTCCAGCATTCACCTCACTTTGAAAGGAATGTTGATGAAATGTTTCATGCTGTGGACAGGGATTTATTTTATTGCGGACTGTTTCTAGAGGGGGCGGAAAGTACAGGCCTTGGCCCAGGGTAGGAAAGTGCTGGAGCTTTGTGCTGAACAGGTCGGATCCTGTTGACCCGTACCAGTTTCACAGCTATAAATTGTGTACCACAGGTTTGACAAAAATGTGTTGAATATGACAAACCTGGGAAAAAATAACCATCAGCAGGGGCGGGGAAGGGGAAAGAAACACAAAAAAAAGAGAAAAAAAAAAAAAAAAAACAAAAAAAAAAAAAAAAAAAAGAAAAACGAAAAAAAAGAAAGAAGGCAAAAGAAAAAGAAAAAAAAAAAAAAAAAAGAGAAAAAAAAAAAAAAAGAAGGAAAAAAAGAAGGAAAAAAAAAAAAAAAAAGGAAAAAAGGGGAAAAAAGAGAGGGGAAAAAACAAAAAGAAAAAAAGGGAAAAATCTGGGGAGATGAAGAGTTTAAGTAGAGTTCTGAGCTTTGGGGGGGTTAGTTTGGTAGGGTATTTTAGGTAAGTGGGCCACTTATGTGGTATACTAAAACCATTTGTGTTTGTAATCGTGCTACAACAAGGGCGGTGAAACGAACCCCTCCCACCCAAAACGGTGGGGTCTGGGCCTAAAGGAACTCGAAGGGTGTCCTTGGGGCGGTTCACGGGTGCGGTTGGTCTGGGTCCCCCCCTGTTTTACACAAAAATTCAAAGGTTTGGAAGATGTGTACACACATTTTATAGGAAAAATTGCGATTTAATTTTCAAATTTGAGAAGCTACACCGTAGCAAGCTTTATAGCCCGGTGACCAGTGTCTGAAAGATTGGGTAATGTATACGTGTGGGTTGTCTGCCTTGGTTCTCTGAGGGGGACGAGACCAGGGCGGATGGTTGAGGAGGAAAGGTTTTTGTAGGAGCTTATTGTGACGTCGTATGTACTTGTGGATGTGGGTTGTCTGCCCCTTGGTTCTTGTTAACGGAAAAGTACAGGCATTGGACCCATGGTGGGAGAGGTTTTGGAAACTTCGTATTGACAGTCTTGTGTACCCTGTCAATGTGGGGGTTTCTTCTGCCTTCGTGTCTACGAAGGTATATATGTTTTTAAATTAAAACTTGGCGGATGGGGCCAATGCAGGAAAAGGTGTTATGTATGCCAGCTTTGTTATGGCAGTCGGAGTACCTGTCATGTGGGGGGGGTATTTTTGCTCTTTGGTGCTCTCAGAGAAACTTCCAGGTCATTAGCTTTGGTGAATGAAGAAAAGGTGTTGTTGTTTGTGGACTGTGTCTGGGTTTTTTAATCATATACCATTTGAAAAAAGGTCTGCCTTTCTTTATTCCACCTTCAGCCATGTGATGTTTCAGTTTCATCAGGGAGGGGGTTGGTGTCACGCAAGCGGACCCCCACTGGTCCATGATATAGGCTACACCGCTTCCGCTAAAAAAAAAAAAAAAATAAAAAAAAAAAAATGGGGGGGTCTACACCAAATCACTAAAAAAGAAATTGTAGACCCACGTGTTCTAATCAAATTAGTGACCATACCAAAAAAAAATGCACCTTAATCTATCACTGTTTAAACCAACGAACAAAAAAAAAAAAACCAACATTTCTTCCCCACATTTGAAAAAAAAAAAAAAAAAAAAAAAAAAAAAGAGGGAGGGGAAAAAAAAAAGGAGGGGAAAGAAAAAAAAAAAAAAAAAGAAGAGAAAAAAGGAAAAAAGGAAGAAAGGAGGCGAAAAAAAAACATCAAGTACCACAGAAGAAGTACTTTCATAGGTAGTTGTTCAGAGGCCAATTTTCAACAACACCATTACTGCTCTAAGAAACGAAAAAACAAAACAAAACAAAAAAAAGTTCAAATACACCACATCACTAACAAGGGAAAAAAGGAGGAAAAACCCACTTCACACAAGGGCATTACTGAAAAGAAACAGTTGTTCTGTACACAAGGTGGAAAAATATAGTCTTACACCACATATTTTATAAAACCAGAACAATTAACTTCTTCATGCCACCACATCACTTGGTGAAAAAAGAAAAAAAAAGAAACATTACTTTTGAAAAAGGAAAACTGAAGATAAAAGAAGAGAAAGAAAATTAACACACTGCATTTCTTAAAAGACAACTCTTCAATGCCATATTGCAAAGGAAGAGAAAAATGCAGGTCACCAAAAATGTCTTTGCATCACATTTTGTTTAAGTTAAAAACAGGCCCAGTTTTTGTTTTTGTTTGGTCTTGTTGTAAACAAAACTTTTTCAATAATCAAAAACTTTTTTGAAATGTATGAATAGAGCACCTGCAAAAAAAAAAAAAAAAACCCGTAGACAACAACCATAGCACAACGAGTCTTGTTTTGTTGTTGGTCTGGGAAAAGTTGGCCTTTCAAAGTGCTGGTAGGATGGATCGGACATCAAGATTGAAGCACATGCTGATCCTCAATTGGGAATGTGGCTGGCTTTAGGAATGGGGGGGCCATTTTCATTTTTTTAAACACACCAACCCGGGTCCACCACTTACCGCGAACATCTCGCCAAAGAGGGAGAACACTGGGATTTTAAGATGGAGGAATGACAAAAAAAAGAAGGGCCTTCCCGTCACGTCAGAGAATTGGCAGGACCTGCGGCTCTTTCTATTTCAGTGGCTTTGCGGGGGGGGGGGTCGGGGCGGGTTGGGGGGGGGGGGGGGGACTGACAGAGTACATTTCAAATTCAAATGGAAATGATGGCTTCTGTCTGTCTCGAGAGGGGACAGTGGTTGTTGTGTGCCTTGGATTAGTCCAGTCGGTGGATGTTGAAAAGCACATGCTGTTGGCTTGAAGAGCCCGAGCCTGGAGCAGCAGACTCTGTTTGCAGTTGCTGCAGGTCGCAGCTGTGATGTCTCAGTTTCTTTTTTTTTTTTTTTTATGAGTGTCTGTTTGATTGCCGAGATGCACGTATTTTGCCCGTCTATAGCTACTGGTTCTATTTTTATTCTGAGGCCTCATCTCTCCTCTGTTCTGCTTGTGCGATGGTTTGGACCTTGCTTTGATGGTGGGACCGCCAGCTGAAACTGGTATTGAAGCTGCTTGGACCAGGTATAAGCTGAGTTGCGTCACCAGTCTGCTGGGTCATCGCTGCCTGCCCTAAAGTCACGCTTGGCAGAACATAATTGTAGATTAAGGGGGGGCCCCCCCCGTCCTGTGGGTCTGGAGCCTGTTAAGCCAAGCGGCGCCGTATACAGGCAAATGTGTCTTGGGATGAGGAATGTCATCCGTGTCCCCCCCCCGCCGGCCTTTTGATGTTCAAAACCTGGAAAACTCGTCGGCTTCACCATGGAGGAAAGGTTCAGGTAGGGAGGAAAGCCACATTGTGAAGTATTGTTCAGTGTGATCAGTGTGCCGCCATCATGTGTGTTGTCAGGATGAAAACAGATATGGTTGAGGACCCCAAGGGGTTGTGTTGGAAAGATGTGATATTACCGCAGTGGATATTTTGAACACCTGGTCCCGATTTGTCTATTATGTGTGCTTTTAATCTTAGACGACCTGGTGATCTCTAAGTCAGGGGAGGATGGTGAAATGTCGGTGTATGAATCTGAGTATATGTGTGTGGTGTGGTGTGTGTGTGTGTGTTGTGTGTGCGCGCGTGTATACACAACACAATACGTGCATGTTTGCATTAAATTTTGAGACGAGAGAGAGAGAGATTGTGCTCTCTTTGTTGTGGGGACGATGATGGGGAAGCTGCTTCATGCACTTTGGCAGGTAGGGTGAGGTTCTGTGCTGGCTTGGCATGCTCTTGCAATGTTTGTGTCGTATCTCATGCCTGTATATGTTAAGTGTGTGGGTTTTATACTTTGGTCGAGTGTGTTCATGTTTTTGTACATTGGGTTTCCTTTGGTTTTATCCATAGACTTTCCCCAGACAGATGAATCTTATTCGGTCTGAAACAGCGCGCAAGGATTCGATTCCAGACCCCTGTTCCATATTTTCCCCCTAGTCAGTTTTCTTGCTCTTGTGTCAAATGGGGGAGAGCGATTAGACTAGCCGGGGATGTTTGTCTGGGGCCTGCGTTTCAGTAAAGGACGGGAGAGCAGACGGACGCCTAGGGACGGCCACACACTGACAGAGGCTCTTTCGTTAGCGCTGGGACCCCTCGCCCCTCACCACCATCATCATACCCAGCCAGACGTTCTCAGAGCAACGTTCCGCCAACAGATGTGGTGGTGATCGTCACTCTGAGACTATGCTGGCCGTCCTCAGGTGGTGGAAGAGCTTTTCTTTTTTTTAGCGAAAGCCTCTACGTGGAAAAACAAAGCCGAGTCATCCGACGCAAACAAAGGAAAAGTGGCCGATTGGGAAAAACGAATTTAGAATTTTTGTTTGTTTTTGATTAATGGAATCATGAACTGAATATATGCGAACACAGAGGAAACCAAAGAGCGAAACTATTTGGGCATTTTGTCTTTGGGCTGAGGGAGGAAGGGCTGGGTGGGTTTGGTAAGGGGGGGCGGTCTTTCTGTGGGGTAACTCTGGGGGGGAGGGGGGGCGGGTTCTGGGAGGGGGAGGCGGGGGAGGGTGGAAGGGAGGGCGTGCTGAAGTGGTACTGTATTGTCATGATTTTTTGCTGCACAGAGGTGGGGATGGGGCGTGGGGGATTGGGGGTTTGACGGTTGTTGAACCTGTGCCACCAATGGTTTTTTAGTGTTTGGAGTTCTGTGTTCAGGGATTTCTTGTGATTTGTGTTGGTGGTGGGGTTATATATTGTGATGTGGGGGTGTATGCGCAGCAAGTAGTTTGTGGCGTGCACATGTGCGTGTGGTTGTGTGTGCCAGCACGTTCTGTGAAAGCAGTGTGCGTGTCTGAGGTTGCGTCTAGGGTCTGTTGTTGGTTGTTGCTGTTATCAAGTCTTCTGTGTCTATGTGTAATGACCATTTGGTTGTAAACCGTGTTTAAGTACTGCAGTGTACATCTCATGACATTTGACGTTCCTGTCCTTCTCTGTAAGTTGCAAAGCCGTGGGATTGCGTTTGTACCTGAAAACAAGGGTTTGTACTTGGTGAAACAAGTGCGGTTCTGCAGCGTTTCAAGCCAGGCGTGTGTAGAATGAATGTGTGGGCAAATGTTCTTGACCTTAGAGGGGTATTATTTACTTTCTTTTTTTTTTTTTTTTTTTAAAATCCAAAGAATTAGGCTTCACGGCCATACCAGTATCATCCAGACGACCCCCCTCCCCCTCATCCCTCTACCCACCCACAATCCAAACGCATCCCCCCTCCTCACCCCGGGGGCAATCCACTTCAACACGCAGCGTCACTAGCCCGTTGCCGCCTGTTTTTTCTCTAGCGCGCTCCATATGTTTGCCCGAAGTTAAAAACAGCATGTTGAGATCGCTCCCGGGAGAGGTTTTCGGAGGAGGTCGTTTGGATGTATTGGTGATGGTGACAAGAACCAGTAGGGAGTTTCACCAGTTTGTCACCATTCGGTGATGTGTTGGAGGCGTGTTTTGTTTGTTTTGGTTTTTTTTGATTGGAAAATGGAGGGATTGGAGTGATAAAGAAGGAGGAGAAGGTGATGTAAATAACAAACAGAGGGGTGGTGGGGAGTGGGTGGGGGCGGGGTTGAGTGGGGGGGAGGTAAAGGGTGTTCTGGTAACGATTTTCAGCAGGCTGGTTTCCCTGGGGGTTGGAAAGAAGGTTGTTGGGTGGCCATGCTCTAAATATCAGGCCATGGCTGTTTACGCCACTGTGTCTTGTTGAAATGGTGAGAGTAGCAAGGCTACACAAAATCAGCTCCATTCGGATGTCATGATATGCCGTGAATTAGTCTGCATCCAATAGGTACTTGAAAAGTCTTGTAGTGTTGTGTGAGTGTGTGTTGGGTGAAGTATGGTACGAGTGTGGTGTAGTTGTGGTTTGAATGCGCTCGCGGGGATGTGTGTGTGGGTGTGTGCTTAGGTGTATGTGTATGTGTGTGTTGTGGGTGTTGTGTGTACATTGAGCTGTGTGGGTGTTCTGTGAAGTGTGCATTTTTAGAGGGGGGTCATGGGTGTGGGGGGAAAGATGGGGGTTGGAACAGGATGGATGAGAGAAGTTCTACGCGCCGGTCAAAGTTAGGGTCCTGTTTTTCTCAAAAAAAAAACGATTGTGAAAAGGACAGGCACATGTTGATCTTAATTACGGTTTCTTGTGATGTAAAAAAGTATAGCATCGTTTACCATGTCCTTTTTTTATTACGATGTAGGAGGGGGGTGCGGGGGGTCATGGTGGCCTGGGGTCTCTTCAATACTGCCGTTACCCCTGGATGCCACCTTGATGCTGTCTAGGAGGGAAGGTAAAAACGAACCTGAAGGTTCTTTCCGAACTCTGCCGTTTAGGCATTTTAAGGGAGCAAGGGTAGTATGTTGAGGGTGTGTGGCATGTGCTGTAGTGAGTGGATCTGGAACCATGTGCTGTGCGCCCGATGTGTGTTTTTCAAAAACCTCAAGAGGTGTGAGTGTTTTTGGTTTTTTTTGCGTAAGGCGCTGGCTTTCTTGTGAGGCGTATGTGACCGAGGGCCCCCGTGGTTGGTTTGTGTCATTCTTTTCAGCATAGTGTGAAGGAGCATGAGCAGTGCGTTGGCATTCTTAAAACCATATTGTACAAGGGCCGAGCGATCGCTAGGGCAGATTTGACCATTTTTAAAGCGCGGGATGATTTCGCAGGGGGGGGATTGGCCCCAACCTGGACGCATGTACGCATTTCAGGCTGTTCCCCCCCCAACCCCCCCCCCCCGGCTCCAACCCCACCCTCCCTCCCACCATGGCTGGCTGCCGCTTGGCCCTTATGTACATTGTCTTCACGTGCGTATTGATGTGCAAATGAAATCAAAGGGTGTCCGTTCCACTGGTAAGAAGGGAGATAAACCCTGTTGGCCGAAACCTTTCCTCTACAGAGTTCTCCTTTCTTTTGAGGACTGGCCGTGACGGAAACATTTCTCTTTTTGCTTATTCCCACGTTGACATCAGATATAAGAACTCTCCCTCCTTATTCTTCAGACTCCCTTGATTAACTTTTTTGGCTACATGCTCTGCGGTGGGTTACGGCGACTCGGTCGACCCGTTCACTCCCTTGATGAACTTTAGCACTGTACACCACCACAACAATAAGAAAAAAAAAAAATCCCGTGTTCTCTCGTCTTCGGTCTGAGGGATGCAGCTGCCGTGATTGCATGCACTCGGGGGTGACCTTTGTGACCCCAGATGTATTTGAACAAAGAGATTCTAACCAAAAAAACATAAACAAGATTGTGGTCTCCTTCGTTTCTAGTGATGTTGTTTCCATAATTGTAGTATTGCTGTTTACCTACAAATATATTAAGTGTATGCTTATGCAAAGTTTATGCTTTACCCTTTCCGTTGATATATAACAATTGGTTTTTATGTTTATATCAGGGAACCTAAAAATATAAATAAAAAAAGTGCGAAAAATCGCACGTCTGCAATGGTTGTAAGTACAGGTGGAGCACGTGGTGGCAGGGAAAGTGACATTGCGTTGCCGCGCCCGTCGCGAAGGGTTAAAGGCCTTTGTGAAGAGGTCCTTCTCTGTCCTTGGACTCTGGTTGAAAGACACCGTCATAGTCCTGGCAAACGTGTGCTGTTGGTGCTGACATCAGACTCCCAACGATCTAGAGACGAGTCTTTGGCAAGTCAACTCGCCCTTCCCACCACCCACTCCGCCCACAGCCACGACAGTACGGGGTTTTTGTCAGTTGTGTTGTTGTTGTCATACCCTGGCTAAAAAGAACCCCAGGGATCATCCAAACAGCCAAAGTACTTGAAACACTATGGTACTGATGCGTCAGCTGGGGATGAGAACATTACGTGTGCGACGGTTTTTTGATTGCCCCGCCACATGGGCAGCCACACTCCGACTTCGGGGGGTACGGTGTTTTCAGTAAGCAAAGCAGAGAAGATGGTTCCATTTCAGCGAAGCCTTGCGGGGGACGATGAAGCTTGGCGTATAACGTGTCACTTACACCAGGTCTGTAGAACGCAGAGAAAGGTTAGCTCTGTTCCAGAGAATTCTTTGTGGGGAAGATGAAGCTGACATATAAACGTAAACTGACATCAGTCCGTAGTTCTGTAATCCAGCAGAAGATAGTTCTGTTTTGAGAGGAATTCTTTTGGGGGGGGGGGGGGGGGGGGGGGGGGGGGGGGGGGGAATGGGGGGGGGGGGGGAATGGAATGTTGGGGGGGGGGGGGGGGGGGGGGAAAATGATGGAGGAATGAAGCCTTGGGCCTATAACTTGTAATTACATAAAGTCTCGGTATACTGGCTGACGACACCGGGAGGCTGGCTTTGTCAAAACCTTTATGTGTCCCCGACACAAAAAATGGTGTTCCATGGTATCTCTGTAAAATGAGACAAACCTCTTCCAATATACAACATTTTCCAGCAATGTAGAGCATAGGGGGACAAATCATCCTTTGTGGATGCAACTCTGCCTGATTTTGTTTTGCATTGTTCTTTTCTTTTTTTTCTTTTTGTTTTTTTTGTCTGAAGGCTTGTAAGCGCCAAAATGGGATGATGGCTGTTTGTTGTTACAACGTTGAATGAACAAAATGGAAGACATAAATTGTGAACAGTCAAGTTACAGGACGGCTCCCAGAATGAAAAAAAAACGCCCATGTATCGTTGTGTCTATAATAGTAGAGCTAGGAGACAGATGGTCGTTGGTGCAGAGCAGTTCCGTCAGGTTGTGCAGCATTCCTCATCACAGCACACTCCCACAATTCGTCGCAGAGGAGAAGCTCGCCCTGAGTGTGTGGTCAACAGTTCTCGGCTCTGTTTGTCAGAAGAAACCCAAACAAACAACTACAGCCATGTTGGTCGTCGTATAGACTCTTATTTCAAAGTTATTGTTTAAAAAAAAAGAAACGATACTGGTCAACAACCAATTCAGATGGAAATAGTCCCAGAGGCTGAACGTTTCTTGGTAGGTAGCGGAGCGAGAAAGCAATAAATAGATGAAGCAGGGGCCTCACCCCCCTCACACCCCCCCCCCTGCGGGCATCATGCGAGCAACAAGTCATGAAACAGAACATGCCACCTCCACATCCCCTTCTACCCCCCACCCCCCACACACCCACCCCACTCCACACCCACACTCTTCCATCACTTCTCCTCGCTGCCACGTCAAACAAGAAAATGGGGGATTTAAATTGAATACACGAGCTTTTTTAGTGAAACAGAAGTAAAAAACTGGGAGCTGTGACAAGATTCTCTCTGGCATTTTTTTAACGGCGGGTTGAAGACTCGGACACATACTGACCAGGAAAATTGTGCACCGTTACTAGCCTCAAACGTTGTGCTTGTGACCGCATCGACCAATGCTGGCCAATGACCCTGGGCTTAATGAGCAGGACGCTGGCGCTGCCCTGCAGAACAACATAAAGTGTGCAGTCCCTTTGGATTGTGAAATTAGTTGTGGCAAGCCTGGATGGAAGGGTTTTTTCAGTCTTTTTGGAAATTGGTCACTTAAAAGTGCGCAAAGGCTTAGTCAACGGAGCGTTCTTTCGACGGTTTTGGGTAGGTGAAAATTGTGCGCAAGGACCTAGGGAACTAACGGACACACCCTGC